>CAUYLG010026400.1:0-89294 GCA_963573385.1 Cacajao melanocephalus | reverse complement strand
CATTTTTGTGGATTTATCCACCTGTCATCTTTGTAATTGCCGACTTTCAGATTGGGTCTGAGTGAACGTCCGGCTTGTTGGTGATGAAGTTTTTTCTGTTTCTTAGTTTTCCTTTGGCAGACGCCCCTTCCCCACAGAGCTTGCGCTTCCCGGGTTCAGCTGTGCTTACTGTGAAACTCTCAGTCCTCAGCGCTTCCAATTGCTATTCTCCTTGTGGGGGTGGGACCAGCCGAGCCTGACTCAAAGTTCCGCACTGAGAAGCGCTGCGCCGTGCCAGGGCGCCGGCAAAACAGCTGCGCCGGCCAAAAGAGTCGCACTGGCAACACGTGTGGCTCCTCCGCCGGGAATCTCCCAGTTCGTGGGCCACAGAAATTCGTCTGAAATTGCGGTGTCCACTCGCTCTCTGTGCTTTCACTGGGAGCTACAATCCTGAGCTGTTGTTAATCGGCCATTTTGGATCTCTCCGCCCCTCTTCTTTTTTAATATACGCAATGAATACTATAAATTCTCCTCTAATCCCTGCTTTTGCTGCATCTCACACATTTTGATAAATTGTATTTTAATTTTTATTTAGTTCGTCAAAAATTCTCTTAATGTCTTTTTCTTTGATCCATATGTTATGGAAAATTACGTTATATAATAGCTAAATATTTTTGAATTTTCCTGGTAACTTTTATTGACCTCTAGTTTAATTCCTTTGTGGTCTGATAGCATGCTTTGCATAGTACCCATTCTTTTAAATTTGTTAAGATTCGTATAATTTCTATTCTTTTAAACTTATTCAACCCAGAATGTGGGCTATCTTGGTGAATGTTTCCATGTGAGCTTAAGAATAACTTGTATTTTTCTGTGATTGCATAAAGTATCCTATAAATATTGAATAGATCAAGTTCATTGGAACTGATGTTCAGGCCAACTCTATCCCTACTCATTTTCTAACTTCTAAACCTGTCAATCACTGCCAGAAAGGTGTTGAAGTCTCCAACTATCACAGTGAATTCATCTGTTTCTCCTTGCAGTTCTGTCAGTTTTGCCTCATGTATTTTGATGCTCTGTTGTTATATACATACACATTAAGAACTGTTATACTTTGGAGAATTGACCCCTTTGTCATTTGCGTATTACCCTTTTTTGCACCCCATCATTTTCCTCACTCTGAGGTTTTCTTTGTGTGAGATTAATATAGCTACTCTAGCTTTCCCTTGATTAGAATTAAGATTTTTTTAAATGTTCCTTTAGTTTTAATCTGTCTGTGTCTTCGTATTTAAAGTGGGTTTCTTCTAGACAATATATACTTGAAGTTTCCAATCCACTCGCTAGACTCCATCTTTTAATTGGTAATATTTAGACCAGTATTAAAACATAAAGTGATTGTTTACATAGTTGTATTAATATGTACCATGTTTGTAAATGTTATCTGTTCATTTCACTTGTTTCTTTTATATCTTCCCTCTTTTTTCTGCCTTCTCTGGTTTTGATTGAGCATTTTATATGCCTCAATTATATCTTCTTCATGGCATATTAATTCTACTTCTTTTAAAATATTTTTATGTGATTGCACTAGAGTTTGCCATGTATATTTAAAACTAATCTAAATTCACTTGCAAGTAACATGTGAGGGGCAATGTAGGTACCTTGTAATTGAGCATTCTCAGTTCCTCCCTCCCTAACCTTATAATGTTGTCTTTCATTTCACTTATCCATATGCTATAATTACTCAATACATTATTGCTATTTTTGCTTTGAACAAATGATTATCTGTTAGAGGAATTTACAAGAAGAAAAAAGGAATCAATTTTACTTTTATTTATTTCTTTTCTTGTGCTTTTCTTTCCTTTACGTGAATCCAAGTTTTAGACCTGTGTCATTTCCCTTCTCCTTTGGGATTTTAATATTTTATTGTGGGGGAGACATATTAGTGATAAATTATCTTAGCTTTTGTTTAAGAAAGCCTTTATGTATCTCTTACTTTTGAAGGATAATTTCACTGGATATAGATTTCAACGTTGCTCTTTGTCTTTCTTTCAACACTAAATATTTCACTCTGCTCTTTTCTTGTTTTCATGTTTTTTGACAAGAAGTCAAGTGCAATTATTTTCCTTGACTGTCTAATAAGTAAAATGCTTATTCCCTCCTCTTCTTACTTCTTTCAAGACATTCTCCTTTTCTTTGGTTTTCTGAAGTTTCAATATGATATTCCTAGGTATAGGGTATTTTTTTTTCTTTTTCTGTGTATCCTGATTGGATTTTTCTGAGCTTCTCAAATCTGTGGTTTGGTGTATATCATTAATTTTTGAAAATTCTCAGCTTGTATTACTTTAAATATCTTTTTTTCCTTTCTCCTCCTCTTTCTCAATTAAATATATGTTATGCCTTTTTTCTATTGTTCCATGGTTTTTGGGTATTCTGTTCCTTTAATTCTTTTTCACTTTAAAATTCACTTTGGAATGTTACTATTGATATATCTTCAAAATCATTTATTATTTTCTTGACTGTGTTCAGTATATTGAAGTAGGTGTTCATTTTTGTTATACTGCTTTTGCTCTTTTTGCTGCATTTTTAAAAATTATTATACTGTAAGTTCTGGGATACATGCACAGAATGTGGAGGTTTGTTACACAGGTATACATGTGCCATGGTGGTTTGCTATACCCATCAACCCATCATCTACATTAGGTATTTCTCCTAATGCTACCCCTCCCCTAGCTCCCCACCTCCCAGTAGGCCCTGGTGTGTGACATTCCCCTCCCTGTGTCCATGTGTTCCCATTGTTCAACTCCCACTTATGAGTGAGAACATGCGGTTTTTGGTTTTCTGTTCCTGTGTTAGTTTGCTGAGAATGATGATTTCCAGCTTCACCCATGTCCCTGCAAAGGACATGAACTGCACATGGCTGCATAGTATTCCATGATGTATATGTGCCACATTTTGTTTATCCAGTCTATCATTGATCGGCATTTGGGTTGGTTCCAAGTCTTTGCTATTGTGAACAGTGCCTCAATAAACATAGGTGTGCTGCTTTTGCTTTTTACATTTCCTTTTTCTTCTTAAGAGTTTTAATTTTTTTTACCTATATTACTCATATGTTCTTCCATGTTGTCATATCTTTCCATTAGAATCCTTAACATATTTATCACAGCTTTTAAAGAGTCCTTCTCCAGAAGTTACAAAATCTGTGATATATCTGAGTCTGGTTTTGTTGCTTGCATTGTCTTTTCAGACTGAATTTTCTTGCCTTTTCATATGCCTTGTAATTTTTTGTTGGAAGCTAGACATTAAGGATCAGATAATAGCAACTGAAGTAACGAGGCCTTTAATGTGAAGCTTTATATTAATCAATCCAGGAGCTTGCCTGTTTTTCAGGTTGCTATAGATGAAGGTGATAAGATTTAGGTTTCCTCAGTTTCTTCTTTCTTTCATTTCCTTTTTTGTACTCCTAAGAATTTTTAAATAGAGCCTATGTCTTTAAGGTCTCTTGATTTTAATCTACCATCCTTATACTGAAGCCCTGTTGATGGGGTGGTGGTAAGATCTTGGAGAGGAAAACATTCCATAATCTTACGATTATGTCAGTTTTTACTGGGCTTTAGTCCCTGGGCTGTAACTTTCCGATAGGTTTCTTAGTCTTTTTTTTTTTTTTTTTTTTCACCTCTAGACATGAAGGCTATCATTGGCTCTGGTATTTAATAGCTTTTGACAGAGGACAAGCCTTTCTTCTGGAGAACATCTGAATATATTTCAAAATGCTTATTGTTACATTTCTCCTGCCTAAGACAGGAGGGTATTTTTTTCTCATATTTTCCCTTTGAGGGCCTAGTGGGGTTCCTGGAGGTAAAACTCACAAAAGCATGGAGATTCCACCCAGGACTGAACTGCTCAGACTTTTTTTTAAAGCATAAAAGCATTTGATCAATCAGGAAACATATTCACAACACCTATGATATAGGAATTAATAGTATTGATATATAAAGAGCACAACAAAACAAATTAGGACAAAAGACATGAATAAGAAATGTGCCTGAAAGACACACCTATAAATATATTTTAAAATTTCATTTTATTGTGGTAAGAGCACTTAACATTAGATCTATTCCTTAAGAGAGGTCTAACTGTACAATACAGTCTTGATAACTATAGGAACGATGTTTTGCAGCAGATTTCTAGAACTTATTTATCTTGCATAACTAAAACCATGTCCATTGATTAGCAGCTTATCATTTCCTCCTCCTCCCAGAGGCAGTAACTGACAGGAACACTGATATAGACTGAATGTGTCTCTTTATTCTGAGCCTTTATGAAGGGGATTAGTGCTCTTATAAAAGATGCCCCAGAAATCTCCCTGGCAACTTTTGCTGTAAGAGGACTCAGCAAGAAGGTGCCTGTTGATGAACCAGAAAGTGGGCCCAGAAACTAAGTATGTCAGCACCTTGACATTGGACTCTCTAGCCTCTGGAACTGTGAAAAATAAATTTCTGTTGTTTATAAGCCACAGTTTATGGCAGTTTGTCACAGCAGCCTGAACAGATGAAGACAAACACTTGGTTAGTAACTTTGATGAACTGCTAAAGGCTGAGTGTGATCTGGGTTGAAAACTATAAATTCCAAAGGAAAATATCCCCAGAATTTTTAACTCTCAAGCTATTCTATGCTCACCCTTCAACAATTTATCAAAGTTACTACTTAATTTTTCGTATCAATTACTGCCTTCAGGAACTTCTGCTCCCAGGAAG
Organism: Cacajao melanocephalus; assembly: GCA_963573385.1. Taxonomy (NCBI): domain Eukaryota; kingdom Metazoa; phylum Chordata; class Mammalia; order Primates; family Pitheciidae; genus Cacajao; species Cacajao melanocephalus. The sequence goes on along the minus strand of CAUYLG010026400.1, from coordinate 84,564 downwards.
TTGATTTTGACTGTGATTCTCTGTTTTCTCCTGTCTCTGAAGATTTGGGAGTTGTGGTTTGCCCTGTGATAAAAGTTCTCTGATGGTTGAGAAAGGTCACTGGTTTTCAGTTTGTTCAGATTTGTTGTTATGAGACTGCTAGTGATGATTTCCCAGCTGTTCATGTGTTGGAGCTGAAAGCAGAAGTCTAATTTTTTATTTTTTTTTATTTTTTATTTTTTGTAATAGCTGTACTGAAATGTAGTTGACAATCACATGTCAAAATTTACCTATTTGTAGTGAAAAATTGAATAATTTTTAGTATATTCACAATTCTTTGCAAGTATTATGAGAATCAATTTTAGCACATTTTTATCACCTCATAAAAATGCCCATGCCCATTATCTATCACTTCCCCACTTCTATCTTCTAACCTAGATAGCTGCCAATCAAATTCTTGTCTTTATAGATTTGTCTACTCTAGACCTTTCATATAAATGGAATTATAGCATGTACAGTCTTTTGTGACTCTTTTCTCTTACTTAGCATAATGTTTCAAGATTCAGCCATGTTGTACTTCTTTTTTATTTATAATAAAAAGTAATATGAAAAAAGTGGAATACTATTCTATTGTATGGATATAACACATTTTGTTTATCCATTTGTCAGTGGATGGTCATTTGGATTATCTCCACCTTTTGACTACTATAAATAATGCTTTTCTAAATATTTGTATAGAAGTTTTTTGTGGACATATTTTCATTTCTCTTGGATGTTTACCTAGGAATAAAATTCCTGAGTCATATGGTAACTCTACTTTCAACCTTTTGAGGAACTACCAGAGTGTTATCCTAAGTGGCTATCCCATGTTACATTCCTACGTTAGTGTGTGAGTTTCAATTTTTTTCCACATCTTCACCAACACTGGTTATTTTCTGATTTTTAAATGATGGTCATCCTAATGGATATGAAGTGGTATCTCACTGATTTTGTTTTTGTTGCTCTCATTGCTAATGATGTTGAGCACCTTTTTATGTCTATATTGGCCATTTACATACCTTCTCTGGAGAAATATCTATTTATGTCCTTTGCTTATTTTAAATTTGGTTATCTATATTTTTATTTTTGAGTTATAATAGTTTCTATATGCTTTAGATAGAAGTGCCTCATCAGGCTGGGTGTGGTGTCTCACAGCTATAATCCCAGCAGTTTGAGAGGCCAAAGCAGGTGGATCACTTGAGGTCAGGAGTTTGAGACCAGCCTGGCCAACATGGCTAAACCTTGTCTCTACCAAAAACACAAAAGTTAATAGGGCATGGTGGCATGCACCTGTAATCCCAGCTACTTGAGAGGCTGAGGCAGGAGAATTGCTTGAACCTATGAGGTGAAAGTTGCAGTTAGCTGAGGTTGTACCACTGCACTCCAGCCTGGGTGACCAAGCAAGACTCTGTCTCAAAAGTCAAGTGCTTCATAAGATTTGTAAATATTTTCACCCATTTTGTGGGTTGTCTTTTTATTTTTATTTTTTTAGTGTTCTTTAAAATTCCACTTAGTAACATCAAGAATGATAAAGTATTTAGAAACGAATTTAGCAAAAGAAGTACAAAACTTATACTCTGAAAACTATGAAACTGCATTAAAATATTAAAGAATCAAAATAAATGAACAAGAGTCTCATATTCACAGATTTAACTTTGTATTGTTAAGCTGGCAATACTTCCCCAGTTGACTTACAGATTCAACACAATCCCTATCAGAATCCCAGCTGAGTTTTTATACTGATTCTACATTCATCTAGAAATCCAAGAAGCACATAATAGCTGAACAGACTTAAAAAAGTACAAAGTTGGAGGACTTTCTGATACTAATAGCAAATAAGAATAAATAAATAATTCTTCATTATTTCAAAACTTACTGCACTTAAACAGCAATTAAGAAAGTATTGTATGGCATGAAGATACATATATAGATCAGTGGAAAAGAATCTAGATTCTAAAATAAACATGTGTCTGTGGTCAATTAGTTATTAGCAAACACGCCAAGACTATTTGATAGGGGAAAGAGTAGTTTTCTCAACAAATAGTGCTTGGATAACTGAATAGCCATGTGCAAAAAAAAAAAATAAAATTGGACTCACACTTCACATTATATACAAAAATTAATTCAAGATTAACTCAAAGATCCAAATGTAAGAGCTATAACTACAGAACTCTTAAAAGAAAACAGTGGTAAATCTTAATGATGTTGGATTTATCAATGAATTCTTAGAATGACACCAAAAGCACATAACAACGACAACAAAAATAAATTAGATCACCAAAAGTTCCCACCTTCTTAAAAACAGAATGTGGTAAAGTTACTTTTTGACTTAATATTTTTCAACAGATTCTTACTGCCTAAGAGCATACTCTTAAGCATTTTACATATACTTTTGCATTAAAAAAGGCCATCCTAAATAACTCAATATATTTTAATTTAAAATAATATCTATTTACATTTTTTTACATGTTGATATCTATCTAGCTGTTTTATGGGCATATTTAAAATTGTTATTTACTTTTATACTCAAACCAGTGGCTATTCATGGGCAAGCAAATAGCTGTTCTGATACAGCCTCGGGCTTCTTAGGAACTGATGCTGCTTATGGAAATATTTCATTATAGAAAAAAAGGATCTTTTAAAATTTTTAATGAGTTGGAATGTTTTCTTTCTTCAATATTGGGGGTAGGAGACCAGGAACTTGAATCTTGTGAGAGCTGAGTGCTTTAATCACTATAAAGCTCTAATGATATTGTAGTTTTAAGTGGTTGAACTTACAATTTTTAGCTAAAATACTTCTAGTTTCAGCTCCAACATGTAAAGTGCTTTGAAATTATCACTCCCAACTTTACAACAAGGAAAATGAGTTTTCTTGGATCTATCAGAGAATAGAAGTCTCAGGGTGGACCACTACTATGAAATCCGTAGAAGCAGGCAAGATGAATAGTCACAGCCAAGATTTGTTTATCCAGAGCAGAAGCTACTGGAGCCATAAACTGGTAGGAACACTGAAATGGCAGTTTAGACAAATCGCTAGAGGCTGAGTGTGGACTAGCATGAGAGTGAGAACATCTGGGGAGCCATGGTCTTAGAAGACTCCTCACACTTCTGCAGGTTTTACCTCGAGGAACCACACCCAGTGTTCACCATGAAGAGTCAAAAAAGATTTCCTCTGCAACAGAGGGGAAAAAGTAATCCTCGTGAAATACACCAAAGTGTTCTCCATAATAAAGTTCTACTTTATTGACCATGTCTTTTACTTTCTGTATTATGATGCTGTGACATCTCTGGGCCTTGCTGACCCTGGAGGGACTGCCCTCCCAGGGTTATCTGGTTCCTAAAGACAGTTAATAACTCATCTGGGAGTGTACTTTTCAATATAAGCCAACCAACCCAGAGCCTACACCCTAACTACCTCCTTTGTCAGAGTCTTATACTCTTTATCTATCTGCCCTGATCACGCTAAAGCCAGATGTGAAACAACTAGGGACAGCCTCTATGCCCCAGAGCCCACTGAAATTATTCAAGGTAGCCAACCCTAAACCTGCTTATCTTATCACCCATTTCTTCTCTCAGAAACCATAATAAGGGTTGTTCCCATCATTGCTCCCACTACTTCAGCCCATGATGGACCCCAGCATCTCCCTTTATTGCCCATGATGGGGTGGCATGTCTTCTTCTCTTAGGAACTGTGAGAATTCAATGACAACTGTCTCCTGATATGTTGGCCTAACTATACCTCCAATATTTTAGTAGCATAATATATTTTAGAACATCCACACTATGTGGGAAAAAAACTACCTGAGCCTAATCCTGCCTAATTAGGACAGAAATTATGCAATGCTAGCCTTCCTGTTTCACATGATGGGTGGGCGAATAGGAGGCATAAGCCAAGAAACATTTGTAAAAGTCACAGCCCAGGAACACAGGTCAACTAAAAGATTGAGATTTAGTCAGAATGTGATAGAGCATTTCTCCTCTCCAGCAACTTACCAGTACATCAACAGGGCTTCTGTGTAATATTATAGCTAAAAGAGCTTCGACGTGTAGATTCTATTTAAGGAGGAGTTTATAGGGAAGTGCAAAGAAAATAGGAGACTAAATTAAAACTAGAGGACTTTGGAAACTCTCTTACCTTCAGCAACGACAGAAATTAAACATCACTCAACTCCTAGTTATACTAACATAAAACCCCACACTAAAGGCTGTTTTATTTTAGTTTCTATTTCCTGACATATCATGCCTGACTTTCAACAAAAAATTATAAGGTATGCTAAAAGGCAAGAGAAAATACAATCTGAAGATACAAAGCAAGCATTAGAACAAGAATTATGTATTTTGGAATTATCAGACAGAGGATTTAAAAATAAATATAATTAATATATTAAGAGACCTTATGGAAAAATGAGGTAACATAACAGGTCATCTGAGTACTATAGGAATACATATAGAAACTCAAGGAAAAAAAGAAAGGCAAAAATCAAAAACAAAAAATTTTAAATGACTTTCTTGAGCCCCACAGTAGACTCAACACAGCTGAAGAAAGAATCAGTGAGTTTAAAGGTAAATCAATAGAACTTCCAAAACTGAACAACAAAGAGAAAAAAGGATGAAAATGGAGGAAAAAAGCAATCCAGAACGGAACATCCAAGAGCCATGGTACAATTTCAAAAAGTATACGTACATAAAATGTAAATGTCAGAAGGAGAAGAAAGAGAGAAATATGTAGAAGAAATATTTGAAATTAATAGTGGCTGAGAACATTTGAAAACTAATAAAGGCACCACACCACATATCCAGGAATCTCAGAGAACACCAAGGATAATTAATAGGGGGATAAAAAAGCACATATTTAAACTGCAGAAAACAAAAGACCAAAAGAAATCTTGGGCCAGACATGGTGGCTCATGTCTATAATCCCAGCACTTTGGGAGGCCATGGTGGATAAATTGCTTGAGCCCAGAACTTCAAGAACAAACTGGGTGGCTGGGTGTGGTGGCTCATGCCTATGATCCCAGAACTTTGGGAGCCCGAGGAGGGTGGATCACCAGGTCAGGAGTTAGAGACCAGGCTGGACAGCATGGTGAAACACCATCTCTAGTAAAAAGACAAAAATTAGCTGGACATATTGGTGCTCACCTGTAATCCCAGCATGAGAATCGCTTGAACTTGGGAGGCGGAGGTTGTGGTGAGCCAAGACTGTACCACTGCACTCCAGCCTAGGCAACAGAGTGAGACTACATCTCAAAAAAAAAAAAAAAAAAAAATCAGAAAAGACAGAAAAAGAAGGAGGAGTAAAAATAACAAAGAACAACTGCAATAAATAGAAAAGAATTAAAAACTGGTGGATACTAACTAATGCAGCTATATTGATAATTACTTTAAATGTGAAGGGTCTAGATACACCAATTAAAAGACAAAGATTGCCACAGTGGATAGAGAAAAAGCAAAACCAGTTAATCCTGTCTACAAGAAAACTGCCTAAATACAAAAATTCAGCTTAGAAGTAAAGTGATGAAAAAAGATATGTCATGTTAACACACATCAAAAGACAGCTGGAGTACTATTAATTTCAGACAAAACAGAGTTCAGAAAAAGGAAAATTATCAGAGGCAAAGGGGGCCATTACAAAATAATAAAAGTCTCAGTTCTCCAAGAAGACATAATCCTTAGCGTGTATGAACCTAGCAACAGAAACTCAAAATATCTGAGGCAAAAAGACTGATAAAATTGCAAAGAGAAATATAGTAATCTACTATATCATTGCTGATTTCAATATTCTTCATTCAATAACTGAATATATAAAAAAGGCAGAAAAATAGTAAGGGTGGAATTGACCTAAATAAAACTATCAGTCAACTTAATCTAATTGGCATTTGTATAATAATCCATCTAACAACACTAATACACATTCTTCTCAAGTTCACAAGGAACATTCATCAAGATAGACCACATCCTGGGCCATATTTAGTGGAGCTACAAAAGGGTAGTAATACTGGATCTTATGCCCCAAATTCTGCTTTCATTTAATTTTTGAACTAGATTAGGTCCTCAACAGTTTCAAGATACAAGATAGTCCTCGCTCAGCTTTAGATTTGTTAATGCAAAAGTTCTGACCAAAGTTCTAGAGCTAGAAGTCTAGACTTAGAGGACTATTTTATTAATAAACAAATGAAAAAGAATGGGGTTCTTATTTAGGATCTTCCATTAACATTCCATTCCATTATTAGGATCTTCTATTTCTATTTTTCTCAGAAGATAAAAATAGAAAAAAAGAAGTTCTAGCCAGAGCAAATAGGCAAGAAAAAAAAATAAAGGGTATTCAATTAGGAAAGGAGGAAGTCAAATTGTCTCTATTTGTAGATGACATGATTGTATATTTAGAAGACCCTATCATCTCAGCCCAAAATCTCCTTAAACTGATAAGCAACTTCAGCAAGGTCTCAGGATACAAAATCAATGTGCAGAAATCACAAGCATTTCTATACACCAGTAACAGACTAACAGAGAGCCAAATCATGACCGAACTCCCATTCACAATTGCTACAAAAAGAGCAAAATACCTAGGAATATGACTAACAAAGGATTAAAGGACCTTTTCAAGGAGAACTACAACTCACTGCTCAAAGAAATAAGACAGGACACAAACAGATGTAGAAACATTTTATGCTCACGGTTAGAAAGAATCAATATTGTGAAAATGGCCATACTGCCCAAAGTAATTTATAGATTCAATGCTATCCCCATCAAGCTACCAATGACCTTCTTCACAGAACTGGGAAAAACCACCTTAAACTTCATATGGAAGCAAAAGAGAGCCTGCATAGCCAAGACAATCCTAAGCAAAAAGAACAAAGCTGAAGGCATCATGCTACCTGATTTCAAACTATACTACAAGGCTACAATAATCAAAACAGCATGGTACTGGTACCAAAACAGAGATATAGACCAATGGAACAGAACAGAGACCTTGGAGGCAACGCCACACATACACAACCATCTGATCTCTGACAAACCTAACAAAAACAAGCAATGGGGAATGGATCCCCTGTTTAATAAATGGTGTTGGGAAAACTGGCTAGCAGTGTGCACAAAGTAGAAACTGGACCCCTTCCTGACACCTTACACTAAAATTAACTCCAGATGGATTAAAGACTTAAGCATAAGACCTAACACCATAAAAATCCTAGAAGAAAACCTAGGTAAAACCATTCAAGACATAGGCACAGGCAAGGATTTAATGACTAAAACACCAAAAGCATTGGCAACAAAAGCCAAATTAGATAAATGGGACCTAATCAAACTCCACAGCTTCTGTACAGAAAAAGAAACAATCATTAGAGTGAACTGGCAACCAATAGAATGGGAAAACATTTTTGCAATATACCCATCTGACAAAGAGCTAATATCCAGAATCTACAAAGAACTAAAACAGATTTACAAGAAATAAACAAAGAAACCCATTCAAAAGTAGGTGAAGGATATGAGCAGACACTTTTCAAAAGAAGACATGAGGCCAACAAACATGAAAAAATGCTCATCATCACTGGTCATTAGAGAAATGCAAATCAAAACCAAATTGACAAACCATCTCACACCAGTTAGAAAGACGATCATTAAAAAATCTGGAGACAACAGATGCTGGAGAGGATGTGGAGAAATAGGAACACTTTTACACTGTTGGTGGGAGTGTAAACTAGTTTAACCATTGTGGAAGACAGTGTGGCAATTCCTCAAGGACCTAGAAATAGAAATTCCATTTTACTCAGCCATCCCATTACTGGGTATATATCCAAAGGATTATAAATCGTTCTATTACAAAGACATGCACACATATGTTCATTGCGGCACTGTTTACAATAGCAAAGACCTGGAACCAATCTAAATGCCTGTGGATGATAGACTGGACAAGGAAAATGTGGCATATATACACCATGGAATACTCTTCAGCCATAAAAAATGATGAGTTCATGTCCTTCGTAGGGACATGGATGAATCTGGAAACCATCATTCTCAGTAAACTGACACAAGAACAGAAAATCAGACACCACATGTTCTCACTTATAGGCGGGTGTTGAACAATGAGAACACATGGACACAGGGAGGGGAGCATCACACATGGGTCTGTTGGTGGTGAATAGGGGAGGGACAGCAGGGGGTAGGGAGGTTGGGAAGGGATAACATGGGGAGAAATGCCAGATATAGGTGACGGGGGTATGGAGGCTGCAAACCACATTGCCATGTATGTACCTATGCAACAATCTTTCATGTTTTGCACATGTACCCCAGAACCTAAAATGCCATAAAACATATATTTTTTTAAAAAAGGGAAAAATATTGCTAGGAAAGCAATTTAAAATGGCACATCCATGAAACAGTTCTTTACAAATCAAGTTTACTCAGGAATATAAATATTTTAAATTCCTCAAATAAAATGGTTTGACAAATATATTTCAGTCTTACTATCAAAAGAGCAGTAAAATGCAAAAAAAAACACACACACACACAATAAGTGGAATAAGAGACTGAATAAACCAGTGGAAGAAGGAGATTTCCTGTCTTCTTATATATTCAAAGAGATATACATTTGGTAAAAAAAGAGATATATTAGAATCTAATGCTCTCAAAGGAGGCATTAAAAAAGGGGGAAATGTTTTAGCCAATATCGGATCAGAAAACACAATGGAACATAAGGAACTCTAATTAAAGAAGGGAGCCAAGATCTCAGAGAGACTAAAATTACTCACTTACTAGAAGTCACATCTCAGGAAAATATTGAGACCACCTACTCTAAAAAGTTGTACACTTAAACTTTAGCAAGAACTACTGAGAATTACCTTTTGAAGGTAGAGAAAACTTGGTTAATTGGTTTTGGGCATATTTGTGATCTGGAAAGTCAGATAAAATTCCTAAAGAGTTCTAAGTGAATTTCAAAAAGATTGATCAGTTTTAGGTTGAGACACAAGTTATTGCCTTTGTCCTGAGAGCTTGTGTCTAAAAAATGTAGAATGAAAAAAAAAAAGGTACCAAAAAAATGAGGCATGCCAATGTAAAGCTAGTCCTCTGGTAGATGTTGTTCAGAAGGAAGGTATGCCCTAGGCTACCAACTACAAAAGCTGAAGATGGACAAAGATTTGTTGAGCATTCCTGTAACTTGCTACCTCAGGATGAAACCAAGAAGGGCCAGTTTCAACAACTGATAATACAGCTGAAAAGCAGAAGAAATGAACAAAAAAAGAGGATGCCAGCCTTCCATGAGGTAGAGAAGGAAAGAGACTGGAAAAGTGAACATGTTACAAACTCTGACAAGTGTTCAGTGAAAGAGAAGAAAGGGTCATGCTATGGGAAACAGTGTGCCTGGCTAAGGTTCTGAGCATCACAAAGCTCCTCAGGAAAAAAATTTCAAGAGCAGCTTCTCATAAATGTTTGCCAAGGGTAGTATGGGTTAAATGAAGGAATGTAGGCGAAACATGATTAAGGTTCTATCGTTGACAGAACTCAGACTGCATTCATCCTAAGGATGCACAGAAGTATAAGGAACAATGCAGAAATGGGAATTTAAAAGTTTTTAAGATTCTGAGTGAGAAGAAGATGCAACCAAAATAAGATCTGATTGGATGCCATTCATTCAAGCATCTAAACTTTGCAATAAAAAAAGGAATATCCCCAACCCAACTCTTGCAGACAGAGATATTTTCAACCATTTGCACCAAAATATCTCTGGTTGAGATTTTTTTTTTTAAGTTCACAAGTGAAAGACTTTGGCCTAGACTTGACTTTTTGCAAAACAGAAATCCTGACTTTTTTCATCTATCTTCGTTTTCTCAGGTAACACTGAGTCCTTAATACAGTCTTTGGCAACACTTAGGTGCTGAGTTCTGGGATCATAATTTTAACCACTATAACTGCTTTAAGGGGTAGAGGCTCCTCGCAATCAAATTTCACAGGCATCAGGGCAGTAGTGTGAAAATCTCATATATCCTATTAGCTTTCAAGGTTTTAAACCTGAAGCTCATGAGAAATTTGCATTAAAGTAATGCAGCTTTTGAGGCTCTGAAAAAACAGCAGAGACTAAAAAGCGTCTGAAGGATTCCAAGTGTTGAGAAACTTTCTGACTAAGCTTGAACAAAATATGACATTTGGGAGGGTATTAATTTCTCTGGACTTTGAGCTTTTAACTTACATGGGTTAAGAAGATTTGACTGCGGGTTATGTGTTACTTGAGTATAGGACTTTAAGGGCAAAGGAATTTAATCTTTGTTAAATCCTCCTTGGATTCTGATAGTAAAAGGGCATTCATACTATTATCAATGGCAAAAACTGCACTTACTTTTGCAACAACCTAATAAAATTTGGAATAGCTCTAGATTGTTGGATTTTCTATATGTTGATTTTTTAATCCTTATACAGTACTTTGAATGGGCTTTCCTACACAACATGGCCAAACATAAATTGGTCTTTGGTTACAGCAGTGTCTTAGAATGAATGTAATTGTATACCATTTTGATCCATGTTAGGGCTTTCTTGGAACAAATCTGAAATAACCAGTAGTGGACCCAAGAGAATCTAAAATGGAAAAGCTGTTGGTATTAACATCATAAAGGTGGAAATAGGCTAGGCTGTATTCACAGACCGTTGCTTTTGCTGATTGGTAAATCTGATGGAAGAAGGAAGCACTTATGCCTCAGCCCTCTCTCCTTCTTTGTACTCACCTTCTTATGAAGAAAGAATATCTGAGTTATTTCATGATGTAAGCTTTACATGTCGAGGCCAGTTATCCAAATCTATCTAATTATGGGGTGCTTATTAGCAAGGAATTTCCACCCAGCCCGAAACCATATCCTGCAAAATAAAACTTGTCACAATGTTAATATTTTAGTTTCTTTATGAATACTGTGATTCTCAGTTGGTTCCAAACTCAAGGAACAGCGTTGCTCTTTTTTAGCCCCTAAACTCCAATAACATGAAACCTAATTTATCTTTTTCTGAGGATTTCAGGAAAATGATTTTGTTGTGTTGATCAGTTAGTAATATTTTTGGCCACAAGTAACAGAAAACTTATCTCAATGGTTTAAATAAATAGAGGTTTATTTTTCTTGTGTAAATTATAATATAGAGGTGTGTGACAGTTGGCAATGATTCAACAGATCAAAGGTAGGAAGGATGATGTTTCAAGGATCTATGTTTACCTTCACTGCAAGCTCACAAGATGTTATCACAGCTGCAAACATCATAGTCACATTTAAGGCATCAAAAAAATGGTGGGGGGAAGAGGAGAGAGATGTCAGCTATTTCTCTTTTATCAGGAATGCAAAAATCTTTTCAGAAATTTTCCATCATATTTGATCAGGTTGTGTCATGTGGTCACTTCTCACTGCCAGGAATGCTAGAAAAATGAGTAAGGTAACAAATGTGATAGGGGCTGGTAATGCCTATCATAATAGTCAACAAATAGTGTCAGCCACATATGGGTAGTGATGCTTTCAGGGGCTCTTGAATGGATAAAGTATTTTCCTACATTTGGGTAAAGATTTATTGTGGATGTTAATTTTCTCTCTCATTTTTTGTTCTTGATTTTGTATATGACCATCTGTTTTTAATCTACTGCCTTACTTGTAAGAACTATGTTGCTTGGTGATAACTCTTTTATGGAAAAAAAAAGTTCATGAGTTTTGTGATACCTTTTTCTCATACTGACGGTACTTTTTTTCTTTTATTCTCATTTTATGTGTCTGTCCAGAGTCATTAATGTTACTGGATGTCTGACTTACAGTGTATTATTTTTGAAGTTAAAAAAAAATCCCATTTTTATTTTTTCCTAGCTCTTTGGTCATATTTTGGGTTTTACAAGAGGAAAATTTTCAAGACATATTCAAGATAGATTATTTATTTAAATTCCGATAATACTTAGTGAAGGTTATTCAAAATGAGAGAGATGGTTTTCTGTTTTATTTTGTGTTGTCCTTGTTGTGCCACTGTCACCACTTTCTTTTGCTCATCCCTTGAAGCTTAGTAAAACAGTACAAGGTGCTACCCCTACAAATTTAATTCAAATGTTTAGTTACTTTTGATCCAGGTTGATATGGGTTTTACAATAGATTTACGTCCTGCTTTTCATGAGATCTTAAAAGCATGTCTGTTAAGACTGTGCCCCCTTCCAGCTTTGAAATATTTTGTGAATAGAATGGTATTACACTATGATGTAATGTCTGTTGACTTTGAAGAGTTTTTTTTGAAATGTCATGCTCTGGATTAGCATTGGAAAAAAACTTGTTAAATCTGAGCGGATTCGCTTACAACTTTAACTATTATAAATGTAAGTCCACTTGTTGTAAGCTTCCTGCTTCATTTGGCTAAATAAAAAGTACGACGTCATGTATGGAATTTAATAAAAATTGCATGCACAAAGACTTTAGGTCAGTCTTGCCAGAAAAAGAAATGTTAAGAGAATTTAGCCTTTAAAATAAAAGCTGGTATACCTAGTATAAATAAAAAGTGTTGCTTTTCATATATACATTGTTCACGTAACCATTCATCTTCCATAAGAAAAATCTATATGTTTTTTACATATAGATCACAAGACGGATAAGGAGCATACCAACAGTAAGCAGTCCTCAGCAAAAATGCTGCATGCCACTTTTGCACAAGCTCTCTGCCAGAATAATTAGTGCAGAATCTGCCTGTCATTATGGATACAAGACAGGCCTTTTGCTCTGTGTGTGCACCAACTGCATCCCACCACCAGAATAGATAAGCACACAGAGCAGGGCTGGCAGTGACACTGAGGCACTTGCTCTCTCTACTTGCTGTTTGGAACCAAGGCTGCCAGACCACTGCTAACATTGATTGCCGTTCACACTTCATTTGAGTGGGTTTGCATTTGGACGCGGTCTTCATTTTCACCTTTCTTGCTATTTCCTGAGGAAAATGAGCAATTCAGTGAGGCTGGTGTGCTTTTCAATTCTAGGATTGTTCACTGACCCTCCTTTCTTTATAAAAGAAAGGTCTGCATATTTGAAACTTGTTAGATAAAAGGGTGCTATATTCAACTCCTGCATTTTTCAAATAGCTTTTTCTTCTTTTATTACTTATTTGTTTCTTTACTTAGGAGCTGTGTGAATGGTTGCTAACTGATAGCATTAGATACATAAACTCATCATTTATCTACAGAATGAGGACAAAATTAAACTGGAGAAAATGACTGTACATTAGTTTTTGGTAAATTTGAACCAGACTTAAAAGAGGTCCCTGGGAAAAGTTATTGACATACATATGAGTACATGATTCTTTCCACTGAGATGGAGCAATCTGTTTTCCTTCTCACAAGGACTTGGCATCGGTCGGTAGATTTTAGAAATGTCACTCTGTACTGAATTCACTTCAAAGCCAGGAAGCATCTTTCAAACATTAACCTGAGTGTGCTGCTGATATTCATTTGATTTTTTAAAAAGCTAAAATTTATTTTAAGAATGTCAGATTACATCAGAATTCTGAACCCTTCTTTCTACGCTAATCTCAGGCAATATAAACACACACACACACACACACACACACACACACATTTTGTTTTTCATGGAAAGAATGTGGTTAATATGAAGCTGCAAAGAAAATTGACCTGAATTCTCCAGATTAATTATCTGTCTGACACAAACCACCTAGACAATTAGCCAATTCTATACTTTATTTATATAGTGTTTTTCTCCAAAATTTTGTGTGATGAAAAGACTATGAAAAACTTAATAGATTATTTCAATTATGAGATGAATTCATCTTATGATTAGAGCAAAAACAGCTTCTTTTGAAATCAAACTCAGATCTCAAGGCCTTTGTGTGTCTTCGTTCTTCTACCTGGCAATACTTTCCTGCTTTTTCCCCACTCTTTTCTCTTTTATTCCCAAGTGAATCCAGCATACCTTCAAGACTAGGCTCAACTGTCTCAGTGATTACTTCTTTGACTCTGTTTCTATTCATTCATTTAAAAGGTGAAGGCCAGGCGCGGTGGCTCACGCCTGTAATCCCAGCACTTTGGGAGGCTAAGGCGGCCAGATCACAAGGTCAAGAGATCGAGATCATCCTAGCCTGCATGGTGCAACCTTGTCTCTACTAAAAATACAAAAATTAGCTGGGCGTGGTGGCAAGTGCCTGTATTCCCAGCTACTCAGGAGGCTGAGACAGAATTGTCTGAACCTGGCAGAAGGAGGTTGCAGTGAGCCTAGATCACACACCACTGCACCCCAGCCTGGTGACAAAGCAACACTTTGTCTCAAATAAAATAAAATCAAGTGAAATAAAATAAAAGGTGAAAATACTACAAATACATATGTATTTAATATATAAATGCTCTTTGTTATAAGGTATAGTCTTTATCCTAAGGAGCAAGTTCACTTGATATGTGGCTAGTCTAAATTGAGTTGTACTGTCAGTATAATACACACAACAAATTTTGAAAATGGCTGTCAGTATAATAGACACTCTAAATTCTGAAGAATCAAAATGTAAACACAAAATATATGACTTATTAATAGTGTTTCATATTATAAAGACATAATACAATAATAATGTTTCAAGATGCAAGGTAAAATAAAATAAGTTATTAAAACGAACTTCACCTGGTTTTTTTCTGTTTTTAACACGGCTATTAGAAAATTTAAAATTACAAATGTGGCTAGCATCAGATTTCTATTTGACAACATACCCTAGACTATGAACATCCTTAGAATAAGGGTTATGTTTTAGTAATTTCTGTATTTAAATACCAATTACATAGAGAATGAACAGGTGTAATAAATGTGTTTAATTGAATGCATATTTTAATACCCATCATTAATGTCCTAGCACTAAGAACAAGATGCTAATTTGCAGTGTCAAAAGTTACTTTAGGATTGAAACATCTGATGCTCTAATTTTTTTGTATTTTTTTTTCAAGATAATGATATTTTGGGAACAACTCTAATGTTTTCCTTGCACAGATGATTTGATTTAGTTCCCTCTACATTCTGTTTGTTTGTGCCCACAATCCTTTCTCCATTGTTTGGCCTGGCAAATTATACGGAGATGACTTTCCTCAAACACTGCCTGATTGTTCAGCAGAGGGGCAAATGCTATACCTTGA
Organism: Cacajao melanocephalus; assembly: GCA_963573385.1. Classification (NCBI taxonomy): domain Eukaryota; kingdom Metazoa; phylum Chordata; class Mammalia; order Primates; family Pitheciidae; genus Cacajao; species Cacajao melanocephalus. Next base: position 69,434 of record CAUYLG010026400.1, on the reverse strand, counting down.
CTCTGCCTGGCAGGACCACAAGCTAGAGATGTGATGAAAAAAATAGCAGGTAATAGTACAATGCTTGAGCAAATCTGTTCATTTACCACTGGCATTCCAATTAGCTGTCCAGCAAGCCTCAGGAGATTCCCAAATCCATTTTTCATGACTTGCATAATGGAGAGCAAAGTCTCTAGAAAATTTGTTACTGCTTTGGGAAGTCCAAGAAGTAGGTAATATATCATTTCCTAGTGGCTTCTAGAATCTCAGTTCAGCCTCTTAAGAGTTCAGGATTTGGGTTTTGCTTTTATTTATTTATTTGTTTACTGGCAAAAGGTGGAGAGATGAGGACTGTGACCAATTCTTATTTGCTGCAGTCCCAAAATCAATAACTGATCAAGGAGACTAATGAGATGCATCAACTAAATATAGATTGAGGATCCATAATCCAAAAATCAAAAATCAAAAATGTTGCACAATTCAAAATATTTTGGGCAGTGACATAATGCTCCAAGTGAAAAAATTCACACCTGATCTCATGTGATGAGTTGCAACTATAGCTTCTTATCATGCACAAAATGATCTAAAATTGCATAAAATTATCTTCAGGCTATTTATACATATATATGTATATTATGTATATTTGAAACATAAATGAATTTCATGTTTAGAGTTGAGTTCCATCCCCAAGATATTTCAGCACAGACATGCAAATATTTCCAAATCCCAGGGATATGAAACATGAAACATTAGCATTTTGAGAATTTTGCATAAGGGATACTTATAATCAAATCCACATGTAATCCTGGATTTGATTCTGGGTCAAAAAAAAAAGAATATTCCTCGGAAAATTCACATAATTTGAATGAAGTCTGTAAAATAATAATAATTACATTAATGTTAATTTTCTAATTTGGATTATTGTACTGTGGTTATGTATGTACATTTATATTCATATTACTACATTTTCAGTAAGTAAATTTTTCACATTTTATGAAATTCTTTATTCTTGACCACTTGAAGTTTTCTGATTTTTTTCTAAATTCCACAGTTATATTTTTATAATTATATTTGAAAATATAATTAAATAATATTTAAAATGTATTCTTAAAATATATTCATATTTAATTTTCTGAACAATATAGGCTTCCTCTGGTGGCCAAGTAATATTTTCTGTAAATTATTTCAGATGATTAAAATAGTTTTAATCTGGTGAATAAGGCTATTTTTGCATATTCAAAGGAAGTTAAACCAAACATATGTAATTGTCCCCAATGTCACCTTAAAATATGCATGTTGCACCCAAACTATCTCTTTAAATATGCTTTAAAAATTTCAAGTTGCTCTTAGAATCCTGAGGAGATCTCACATTTCATTTTGTGGGAATTAACTTTCATTCCTGACTTGGAGTACTAGGAGTTATTTAACTGCCTCGAGGGACAAAGTGAAAATTTTAGAAGGAATCTACACTGACAGTACAAAGCAGAGGAGATAAAGAGGAAAGACTGGGATTGCAACTGTATTTACAACCAATGATGGGACCATAACTAGAACAATGGCAGTAAGAACAAAACAGACATTTCAGAGGCAGCATCACACTATTGGAATGCCCACGCTGAGGCAGAGAGAACTCATGTTTCACTAGAGTTGCCAAGACCGCTGACTCAGAGGTGGTGGGCCGGAGAGAAGGTGTCCAACAAACAGCATGGAGGGAACATGTTTTTGCATTATTTTATTGATGCTCAATATTTGAAAAGTTTTTTAAAAAATATGTTCTCCTTAAGATACATTTTCTGTAAAACTTTAGGTATGAGACCATTGTAGCTAAGGCCAAGGGAATTTGCTTGGAGAAATGTGTGAATCAATTAAAAGGGTGCTCCTGTGAAATCAGAGTCACTCACATAAATCTATAAGACTGAAAGTGTTTTATAGAAACCACACCCACTATGGCCACTGTATTCTTTAATTTTTCAGATTTTCCACAGGAAGAACATACTCAGCTTTAGAATATTCGCACATAAGAAAAGGGAAGCTGATATTTTCCCAAAACGTCATAATTTATTTTTGCCTATTTATATCATATGGTAAAAATGTTTCCTGACAGATAGTTAAAAAAAAAAAAAAGAGAGTGAAAGAGTGTGAGAAATGAAGGCAGGGAAGGGAGAGAGAGAAAGAGAAAGGAAGGATGGATCGTCTGTTCCAATATAAATCATATGTAAAACAACCCAGAAAATAACTGATTGAGTCAAAGGGCGATATGAGAGCTTAAAAAGCTAGTCACAATCAAAAGCCTTCTTTTCATCAAAAGCTGACAGCAACTGGCCAAGGCCTTCACTAAGTGATGTGCTAAAGAATTTCCAACCAAGAGGCAAAAATGAATAAAGCGAAAATTACTGCTATTACCCTGAGTTGAAGATGACTGATCAGGCCAAGTCGACCTGTGAGGATTGAAAGTCAGTGAGCCGAAAGCTGTGTCAGCGACCCGGCCTGTTCTGAATCCCAGGAATCCTCCTTCACCCAGCAGCAATAATCACTGCTAAAGGCCTGTCATCCTCTGCTTTTCACCATAGCTAATCAGCACAGAGTGCCCACAACCACACCATATCATACTCTCCTTAGTCTGAGCTTGAAAACTGCTATTGTCCTTTAAAATCTGACCTTTATAGGGATTTACTTTCTTCAATTTCCAAATTCTCTTTAGTATTTCTTTTCAACCTCAGAAACAAATAAACAAAAACTATTGACTCTGAATGAGCTGATATATCTTATTATTGTTTTTATATACCCTTGATTTAAATTATCTTTAATCTTAAGTGACATGAAATCATTCTTTGATAGCTTCATTTAACCAAACTCCTATTTGTATTTTAACTGGTGGTGGTACGGTGGTTTTGCTGTTTATATCCACTGAGTATTCTGCTACTTTCCCAGGAATCTTTCACATCTTCATCACCCCCACTCTCAACACAGATGAATGCATATACAGCATATAGTAGTAGTCCAAATGAAACTAACTTTCACTGTCTATTAAAGTGAACGAGTTTGCTTTACCAAATAGCTGACTAGATATCAGAATTGAAGTAGTTGGTGCTGAAGATAATTCTAAGTACTCTGGGCTTAGGAATTAAGAGGGTGGCTCAAATTTTATGAAAATGCATCCCTTTTTGTTATGCGTTCAGCAGTCATTCTCCCCTGGAAAGGAGAGTTGACTCAGGCACTGACAGACTCTCTTAAGCTATTATATGGCAATCTCCATTAATCCCCCAAACAAAAAGAGAAGCTGAACAAGTCTTACTTTCAGATGTGTCTCTTCCTGCCAGTCCCTGTCCTTCCCAGATGCAGGTGCCGAAGTTCTGCCCTTGACAAGCCTGACCCTGCTAGTTCATCCACCCATGAAAATCTAGCCTGGCAGTGGGATAGGCACAATTGCCCTAAGAAGACTCTAAGCTTGGAATTATCTTCTGTGTCTGGGGAGAATTTAGTCCTCCGAGGCTCTCCTGGTAACTCACAAGGTTGCCACTGTACCTAATCACAGCTGTCTGTGGTTGTTCTGTCTGACTATCCCCCATGACCAGAGTTGTGAGCCCAAATATCCAAAATGGCTTCCTCATTATGGCTCCCACAAACTAAAGCTTAACCCCAATGACCTTGATTGTTTCTACCAATGACGTCTCACAGGATTCAATCCTGCTCTTCAAATCAACCCATACCCCAGGCACTGAGAACTGCTACCACTCAGAGTGCAACCACCGCAAAGTAGTGGCTCTTAATGCTAGGTGTACATCAGAATCCACTCAAAGTTCAGTTCCATTTCCTCCAAATAAGGAACAGTGACTTAGGTAACAAGGCCAGACCCAGGACAATATGATTACAACGATGTGCAAATCCAAACAGTTTCACTTTGAAACCTGTTGCAAACATTTTTAGAAGTGATCATGCTACAAGTCATTAAATAAAATATTAAGAAATATTCTGGTGTGGAAACTATTGTAATAATTATTTGCCATGTTAATCTTGGAAGGATTAAATTATTGCTTGAACAATTTTTTCAAATTAGTGAATTTCCTTTCTACTCTGCTACTAATTTCTCCTAAATCTCATGCTATCTCATACTTCTCAGCTCCCTCGTCCTACCAGGACTGTTGTCATGGCAAACTACCAGCTCTATACAAAAGCAAACCTTATAAACCACTTGTCTTACCTTATCTTGCAACACAGTTCCTGTTTTCTTTGTTCTAATCTCTCTGGCATTTGACCTCGGGATTCATCTTGACTCACTATTAATTATGGTTAGCTCTGATTCTGCAGCTGAAGGACTCACTTCTCTTCTTCACTATGAATCCAATTTTCCCTCCAGAATAACAACCTTTAGCTATAAACTGACCTTAGATATTAACTGAGTCTGTTCGTGTTGCTATAACAAAATATCTAAGAGTGAGTAATTTATAAGCAACAGCAACTTCCCTTCTGAAGCCTGGAAAGCCTAAGATTAAGGCACTGGCAGATTTGGTGTATGGTAAGGGTTAGTTCCGCATAGATGACACCATTTAAGTGTCCTCAGATGGTGGAAAGGACAGAAGAGCAAAGAGCAAAAATGGTCTTAAAGTGCTCCCTTCAACTGCCTTCATAAAAGGGGAGCCCTCATGACAATCACTTCCCAAAAGGCCACACATCTTGATACCATCACCTTGGCGTTTAAATCTCAATGTGAGAATTTTGGAGGAACACACATTCAAGTCACAGCAAGTATACACAAATTTATTTCTGAGTTGTAAAGTTACAAGAATTGTTTTTTTCCTTATGTTTCTGTATATAAAGATAGTTTAATAATATCTTTATAACAGAAGGTGGGGAAAAAGTTATTTTTATAAAAAGTAAACTGAATAATATAATCCACCTAATCATCCCAATCTCTGGAATCAATTCACTTTCTACAAACAGGACTCTCACCAAGTTCCTCATGGTCTTCCCTACTGATGCCCACTTTTTCTCAAACACCTCTTGTGTACCCTCATTTAGCTAATTTAGGATGCTCTAAATGATAGGTCTTCCCCTTTGTACAATCTTTACATGTGGATTTAGCATGCCTCTCTCCTGGTCCAAAAGATTCATTGATTTTATGTTTCTAAAAGTGACCATTACTTGGTGGGACATATCACAATCAAGGAAGTGACTGAATATTTGGAAAATAGGTACTTAAAAAAAATTGTTTCTATATTATAATTACGATTCCAAACCATATTTTGGAAAACTTTCAAAAACCACATACTGCTTCCCTAATAAAACCTATGAAAGGGAAAGTTCATTTATCCATTCATTTACCAACTATTCAACACATACATACTATGTAGCAGATACGATTCTAGCTGCAGGGCAAGTTTTGCTGGCTTAGTAAGAGGAAACAGACAAGCGGGGATAGTGCTGAGAAAAGACGGTCAAATTAAAATATGGGGAAGGTTCTGCAAAGTGGAAACAACTTTTCCACTAATTTTGATGCAGTTTACTACATTAAATCTCAACTCTGAATATTTTTTAGCACCCTCGATATATAGCTCCACCTAAGCCATTATTATAGAGGGTGGAATGGTGGGCCCAAAAAGATATGCCCATGCTGTAATTCCTGGAGTGTGTGAATGTGATCTTATCCAGGTGAGAGCTAAATTCAGTGACAGGTGTCCTTTTAAGAGACACACAGGGAGAAGAGAAGAAGGTCATGTGAAGAAAGAGGCTGAGACTGGAGTGATTACATCCTCAAGCCAAGGAATACCACCAGAAGTTGAAAGAGGCAAAGAGGAACTCTCCCCTGGAGCCTTCAGAGAGAGCATGACCCTGCTGACATACTTTGATTTCAGACTGTGGCCTGTAGAATTGTGAGAGAATACATTTCTATTGTTTTCAGCCACCAAGCTTGTGTTAATTTGTTACAGCAACCGTAGTAAACTAATAAAGCCATATCCTCTCATTTGCACTCAGGTTTCCACACTCAAAACAGAGGGTGTATGTAGTTTATATATAATAAATGCTTAAGGGACTCCAGGCCAATTGTTTTATATAGTTTAAGAACTAGCTCTGGGGTAGGGGAGAGGGCTGAGGGCAGCCTAAATTGATTTAAAATTACTCTTCTGCTCATATAACATTCATAATCTTACTCTAGAAAAAATATGGTAAAATACAGTATATTTTTCTTTCCTCACCTACCATGAGCTATATCAAACAAGAAAGGAAAAACACAGTACAAATAATTTTGATTTTTTTCAAACATCATATGCTCAATTTTTGCGAAAATTATTCTCCAAATAATTCCAGAAATATACTTTATCTTTTACATAGGATGTACACTGATTGGACCCTTATTTTTATTCTTTTCATGTCTAAAACATCTTCCATTAATCTCTTCTCTTTAGTTATGTTAACTAACATATACATGAATTTTCATTTGTCAAGAGTGGATTTAGAAATCCAATATTTATTCTGAAACCATTCAGAGCTCTAACTTTGTTACCTAGTAATTATAAATTAAACCACAAACCAAGACTGTACAATATTCAATGCTAAATGTAAAGAATTTTAACATTCAAATAAAACAAAAATTTCATGTAAGAACTAAGCATAAAACAGCATTGAGTAGGAACATATTTATACAAAACTTAAAAGAAAACACAGAAAACAAGAGAAAAAGTTATCAGTTATTTTTCTGAACGCTGACCTTAACCTCCTAAAAATAGTTTGGGCTGTAATTAAGCAAAAAGATAAGATAGATGGCGAGTAGAGGAAGGGGAAATAAATAAAACTCTGAGTGCGAAGTTCCTGACAAATGCGCCTTACCATTGGAGCTGAGCAACATCTGCATTGCTTGCATTTCCTTTCACTACCTGAACACCAATCACCTGCTCATTTATCATTCCCATACATACGGCATTATCGAAATGTGATGATTCATCACTTTACATTGATCAAATAACATAGAGAGTTAACTTTTCAAATGCTTTGCATATGGAGGTGACTAAATAACTAAAAGCCTGTGCATCTTCCTTTTTAATAACACATTGAGGAAAAGATTTGTTACACCTGATTTCTAACAATTTCTCTCATTAGCATGGAGCCCATGCTCTCTTCACCAGCTCCATGGACCTTTTATGCCACTCTCCCTCCCTGTCTGCTCATTCCACATACTTTCATGTGCAAATGGACAAAAAAAAGTGTGTCAACTGAGAACACTTGTGAGCCATCTACCTCAAATAAAAATATAAAGAGAACAAGGAGCAAATAGATGTGACAATTATGTAGGAGACTCTTTAGTATGTCATCTGGGAATACAGCATGTATAGGTGAACAGACCAGACTTTGTAAATCAGAAGTTATACTGCCATCCTTTCAGAATGTGACTGTGTGTGTGTGTGTGTGTGTGTGTATGTGTGTGTGTGTGTCTGCTGAATGGAAAGAAATATGATCTATATGTGAGTCATTTTTGTAACCCTCTGAGAGCTTAGTGATATGTCAATTGCAGATGTTCAGAAACTGTTTATTGATTGTAATGGACATGTGGATTTTCCTTTTCTACATTGTAGAATCTCAGTTAGTGATGTCAGCAAATAGAAGATTTGGGTTTAGTAACCCAAATTCAATATGTGTTAGCCCTACCGAAAGTTTATAGGACCTCTATGGCATGGCACTCACATGTCTAAATTCAGTTCTGAGCAAACTGCTGAAGGCAGCTGTCACCCATGCTTCCCACCATAGGTAAGCACAGCTTACTTCGACAGCTAAATTCAACAAGAGAATGCGGGCAGCTGTGAAAGGACAAAATCTCTTCTATATTAAATCTGAAAAATATTGTAGTACAACACATATTAGATCCTCTGTCTTGTTCCCTTCCTGCTTCCTTTTCCCTCTGTCTCTGATAGGCAGGAAATGAAACACTGACATTTATAGAGCACCTACCATGTGTTAGTTACACTGTGCACTAGGTGCTTAACCTTACTTTAACCCTAACTAACTCAATTATGATAACAATATTGTCTTTGGAGAAACCTCAGCTCAGAATTCTTGCCAGCCCACTGTTCAGAGGTGTAAACTGATGCACAGTTAGCCAACACCCATATCCACCATCTTTCAAAAGGGCTCAATAAGATCAATTGATCAATATAGAAACCTTAGGGCTCAGCCAACATATGAGCAGACTACATGGAAAAGTTTTCTTTAAATTAAAATGTAAGAAAATGTTTTATTGATCACTGATTAAGGTTATAAGGACAGCAGACTGGGGTGCAAACATTCAGAAAGTTGCAAATACTTGTGGGAATAATACCATAGCTTGCAGCCTTGGTCATAGACAAGAATCAAGTCAAATCAAGTAGAAGAAAAAGAGACTGTAATCTACAACCTAGGAAAGATTAAGACAAAGATAAGTTTAGTCTCCAAGTTAGGAGCAAATATAGCTGATAACTCCATAGGTATTAATAGTTTTAATCAGTATTTAAAGTAAATAAAGAATTAGCCAGATGTATCCCAATGTGAACAATGTCCCCAGGAGGCAATAAATTACTGTGTACTCTCCAGGTATATCTAAGTTGTCCTCCTCCCGTTTTTGGAAACCATCTTAGAGCTAAAGGGACACTAGATTCAAATATTGGTTTCCCTTCATTGAACCTTATGCGTATATGTTTTTGTTCTGTGAATTTAAAAGTTAATATTAGCAAGAATATATCTACCTAAGGACTTGCACTAGATATTCCAGTTTGTACAGCATACCTGTTATGGACTTAATGTTTATGTCCCCCTCAAAATTATATGTTGAAAACCTAATCTCTAATGAGACGGCATTTGGAGTTGGGGATCTTTGGGAGATAATTAGGCCATGGGGGTGGCACCATCATGAATGATATTAGTGTTATTTAAAAAGAAACCCCAGGAAGCTCCCTTGCCCTTTCCTCCACGTGAGGTTATAGTGAGAAGTTGGCTGCCTATAAATCAGGAAGTAGTCCCTTGTCAGACACCCAATCTACCAACACCTTGATCTTGAACTTCCCAGCCTCCAAAACTGTGAGAAATAAATTTCTGCTGCATATAAGCCACCCAGTCTATGGTATTTTCATTATAGCAACCTGAATGGACTAAGACAATGAGTATTTGCATATTAACCATATTTTCCATGAACAAGTAATACCATTATAAAACCACATCCTCAAATGAAAAATAAAGACTGTCACCACAACAAAATTGACATTTAAGATTCTTGCTGGATGCAGTGGCTCATGCCTATAATCCTAACACTTTGGGAGGCTGAGGTGGGCAGATCATGAGGTCAGCAGTTTGAGACTGGCCTGGTCAACATGGCGAAACCCCATCTCTACTAAAAATACAAAAATTAGCCAGCCCTGTTGGCGGGCACCTGTAATTCCAGTTACTCAGGGGGCTGAGGCAGAAGAATAACTTGAAACCAGAATGTGGAGGTTGCAGTGAGCCAAAATTGTGCCACTGTACTCCAGCCTGGATGGAAAGAAAAAAAAAAAAAAAGATTCTTAACAAATCTAACGAAAATGAGCTAGATGAACACACAATGGATATAATGCTACAGTGATTTCAAAATAGATACCTTCTGTAGTACAGAACTGATGTAGTTTGGCTGTGTTTGCACCCAAATCTCATCTTGAATTGTAGCCTCCCCCAATTTCCATATGTTGCAGGAAGGACTTGGTGGGAGGTAATTAAATCATGGAGGTTGGTCTTTCCCATGCTGTTCTCATGTTAGTGAATAAGTCTCATGAGATCTGATGGTTTTATAAATGGGAGTTCCCCTGCACAAACTCTAGTCTTGCCTGTTGCCATGTAAGATGTGACTTTGCTCTTCATTGCCTTCTGCCATAATTGTGAGACCTTCATAGTCATTTGGAACTGTGAGTCCATTAAATCTCTTTTTCTTTATAAATTACCCAGCCTTGGGTATGTCTTTATTAGCAGCATGACAACAGACTAATACAAAAACACACACATTCAAAACATACCTGTTTTACTTAAGCAAAAAAAAAAAAATGTATGTATGTGTCTGCTCTATAAAGCAAAATATGGCTAAAGAGTAACCATTGTGAAATCTAGGGGATAGGTGTCTGGGTCATTCATTTCACTATTCTCTCTACTTTTGCATATGTTTGAAATTTTCATGATCAGACATAACACATGTATACTCCAGTATGGAAAGCCAGTGCCTCCTCTCCCATCAGAGCTTCCCATCGCCTCACTAGGAGCTGCATGTGAAATGGTTGTCTCATTCATTGATGTAGTGTGTTATGCCATTATTCAGGTGTCTGACAGCCCTTATTAGGGAAAAAAGCACTTAACAATGCTTATCTAATTGTGTCCAGACAATGTAAATAGCCCATCTTTACCCAAGTTGAATTCCTAGTCTCCATAGTAGCATTTCAGTAACAATCAATGTCTTTTAAGACTAGACCCTGACAAATTGATAATAAAGATAATCTAACACTGCAGATATGATAAATATTGGAGTAGTACTGATAAAGATTTTCCACAAAGGCTTTTGGAGACAAAAGCTCCAGCATGAAAGAAGGATATGTGAAATAAAAGCCCTAACACCCCATTAAGGTGCAAATGTAAGACTAGGCTAAACAAGTATGCAGGTGGTACAGATGTTCTCTACTGTACTTTCTCATGTAACTTGGTAGATGACAAATCCTTTAAATTTAGTCATTTTGAGAGGGAAGTTGGTCAAAATCTTGTTGAGAGAAAAGGGTGTGAAGGATTTATCAATATATTCTCTCTCCACAATCTCCATATCTCTGTTCCTAAATATATTTACTATAGAAGAACTTGCCATTGTGAGTAACTTAAGAATTCATAAAGTCAAAATGGCTTAGAGAGGCAGGGTTCATAAATACCCTATGAAAATATTTAAAGTATTATTTTATATATGATAATAACAAAAGAAGGAAAGATAAGGACAGCTCACAATAAAAAAAATCAATGGTTTCATACATGTCTTGAATTTGTAAAAAGTGACTATGAGACAGCCAATTATAAAGAGAACTTCTGACAGGCCTGTGCACGGGGAGGAGTGTGCACTGGGGTGGAGCTTTGGGAAGTTCACACCATTTGCAATGGGAAAGAGCCTGGCCTCTTCTGTGCTGGGGTGGTAACCAGGGTTTCAATTTGTGAGGTGGAAGCCTACTAGCAGGACTCTTGCATTGCTGAGAATCTGTATTTTCTTTTCGTCCCTTAAAAACCCTGTCCAATAAACCCTGTCCTTCTCACCCTTCAAAGTGTCTGTGAGCCTAACCTTTCATGGTCGTGTGACAAGAGCACGTCTTTTAGCTGAATTAAGGATAAAGTCCTACAGCAGTTACTAAATGATATATTTCCATGGTCTGTCTGTCTCCTGTTCACTGAAAAACTTGAGTATATCTTTTATAGTGATGGTGCCAGATTTGTGTTGCTTTATGCAGTTATATCCATATGCAAAGACACATAAAAATCTGTTTGGCCCTTCATCCTACTTTTATTTTTAATTAATTTATTATTATCATTATTATTATTATTATAGACAAGATCTTGCTCAGTCTCTCCCAGGCTGGAGTACGGTGGTGTAATCATACCTCACTGTAACCTCAAACTCCTGGACTCAAGTGATTCTCCCTTGTCAGCCTCAGTAGTAACTAGGACTACTGGTGCATCCACCACACCCATCTACTTTTTAAAATTTTTTATAGAGATGGGGGTCTTGCTATGTTGCTCCAGGCTGATGTTGAACATCTGGCCTCAAGTGATCGTCCTCCTGCCTTGGCCTCCTAAAATGCTAGAATTTTAGGAATAAACCACCACGCTCAGCCCCTCCACCCAATTTTTAAATTATTGTCTTGTTTTGTTTTCACCTTACTAGTCAGAATAAACTGTGATTTCTATATATTGGAAACCAAACTCCCACAAATGTGGAAAAGATATTAAAAGTATTTGTATGTTGTATTAGTCTATTCTCACACTGCTGATAAAGACATACCTGAAACTGGGCAATTTACAAAAGAAAGAGGTTTAATGGACTTACAGTTCCATGTGGCTGGGGAAGCCTCACAATCATGATGAAAGGCAAGGAGGAGCAAGTCATGTCTTACATGGATGGTAGCAGGCAAAGAGAGAGCTTGTACAGGGAAACTTCCATTTTAAAACCATCAGATCTTTTAAGACTTATTCACTATGACAAGAACAGCACAGGAAAGATATTCTCCCATGATTCAGTTATCTCCCACAGGGACCCTCCCACAATATGTGGGAATTATGGGAGCTACAAGATGAGATTTCAGTGGGGACACAGAGCCAAACCATATCATATGTCAAATAAGAATTAGAGTTTGGGATAAATAATTGAACTGTCATTAATTAAAAGACTGAGTCATAGTAGCCTACCTGACCAGTGAGAAAATCTCCATAAAAGCTCATGACTCTCATGGCTACAATCTACTCATTAAACAGGTTGTATCTAAATTGTGAAAAAAAAATTTACTAGCAATAATCCCATGAATATACAATTGTCCTAATTATCAAAGCCCATTTTAATTTCTTGTCTAGTTTTTGTTTAAAAATTGTTCTGGCAATCTCAAGCATGAGCTACTGTATAGGAATTTTATATTTTACAATCTCTATTGCATACATTTTTTCTCATTGCATACTATCAAGGCTTTTTAGTATCTCACTCTCACCTGCACTCTCTTTCCGTCATTCTCATGCCCTTAAGCCACAGATTATTTCTGAGAGCAATTAAAATGAAATGTGACAGAAAAGACAGATAACACATTCTTCTGTCTTTGATATTTCACAATAAGTAAGGAAACAGGGTTCTTCTGTTTTTGGTTTTCGCCAGGTGGTTCATAGCCCACACTCAACCAAACCCCTCTACCACAATCTAGGAGTACTATTTCTATGAGAACCAGAAAGAAACATAAGCCCTGATGACTTGACTTCTCTGGGGTGAAGAGCAGTGTGGTGGCCCAGGAATGCCACCATCTCCTCTACACTGCTGAGGTTTTCACTTCATTTGAGTGAACCTGTCACTAGCACTCTGTTTCCTAGAGCATCTTCCTCACTGGTTATCAGAAAAGGAAACTGAAATGAAATTAAATCTCATTCTACAGGAAATATGACTGAGGTCTTTAAGCTTGTCTTGATTTGTGGAAACATGAGTATCCCAAGCCATTATCCTTGGGCCAGAGGCACTAATAATAAAAGCACTGTTTGATGAAGTAAATATTCATGCAGAAAGAAACCAAGAAAAATGGGTACAGAAATTAGTCACTGTTCCTGCATTGTTTTTCTGAGAAATGAGATATGTTTAAAGCAAATGCCCTATACTTTAAGAGGGAGCCATGATGAATTATTACACTTCAGCTTATCCATCAAGGAAAATAATTGTGCATCAAAACAGACACAGGCGTCTTAAAAATTGTAGATGAAGTGAGAAATGTATTTTCTATATTAAAAAGAGGAAAGAAAAAGAAACAAGCAAGTAATTGCTGCCTCCTTTCAAAGGGTTAAGCATTTCTGATTAGCTTTCGGTCATGCATCACATTTTGAGTGCCTAGGCTTAAAGACACACTTCATTGAATCCCATCTAGCAAGCTTCATGCTTATGAAGGTGTTCCTCTTGATTGCTTCTCATCTGGGCTACAAAACGATTGGGTTGGAGACTGACATTGATTAAGTGCAAGAGAACCATGTTTTACTGTGACAGCTGCTAGGCCTCTGTCAACAAATCAATGTATTTTTTTTTTCCTTTTCGTCTTAACTCTCCTGTTAGCATCCTGCTGTTACTAGAGATGAAAAACATCTCTATAACTGTCTGCTGATTGACCACTTTCTGATTTGCCAATCACATAAAATGTTTTTATGATGGAAAAGACTAACCCTTCATTCTAAGCAGCTTTTTGTGCACAAATAGTGCAATTCACTGGAATTCTCTGGAGTGCGGCTGCTGCTCCTGTAATTTAGAATCACAATAAAGAGTAAGACATATTTTGCAGAAAAATGTCATTTTACTTCCTGAATTTGATCAGTAAGAGTACAAATGTATCCTGTCCATGAATTTGGGGAGTGTTTTAGCAGTGGTCTCACTCACAGATCTTCAACTGTCTAGATAAGGCAGTCATCCTTAATAGCTTTTTGCTCACAGAATACCTTTAGTTATTTATAACAGGGTGAGGTTGTTAAAAGCTGACCACCCTTAGCATCGTGCTGTGCAGGAGGTGTGGCTAGGAGATAGCAAATACAGACATCCCCAAGCAACAGTGGTTCAATATAGGATTTTTACAGACATATTGCTTAAAATAGCAGACTATCTTCCAGCCTTCTACCGCCAACTGTGTGGCTTGGGATCGAGCCCTGGGCTTGCTTGATTGGAACAAACACATGGGGTAAACCTATATAGAATGTGCAAATTACTACCTAGAGACAAGCCAGAGTACTCTGGGACTTTTTAATTTTTCATATGCATTTGTATATTATTTTATTTCATAACCAAACAACCACAAACCAAAATTTTCACCTGGTCAAGCTTGGACAAAGTAGCTTATTTTGCCTAGTCATTTTCTCCTCATGCTATCAGTAATAATCTCAAAGGACACACAGAATTTCACCGGAAACTTGTTAACATCTTCAACAGGCTGAGCTGCCAATAGGATTTCAGCACTAGAAGTGCTAATTGATGTTGGAAGTTGAATGCAGCCATAAATTGCCCTAAACTTTCTGCCAGCTTGATTATCAAACCATTAGAAATAAAGGAAGAAAACTCAAATCTCCTGTATTATGTGGAAAAAACTGCTTCTTCAGATCAAGGAAAGCATCACTAACCATTTTAAAGAACACAAAGAAATGGTCCAATTAAAAGGTCAGGTTCTCAAGTGGGGTAGAACTGGACAGAAATTCTGGCTGTGTGCCAACTGTCCACTACCTTGTTCCTCCTGGGATCCTCCCTGAAGACCCCATACTGCACAAAATCCTGCACAAAAGAGGATAGCTATAGTAACATCTTTTCCTTACTTCATCCAAGAAAGAAAGAAATAGAGCTAATATGTAAATGTAATGCATCCAAAGGTAAAAAGAGAAAGAGGTAAGACAGCCTAACTTAGTCATGAGGAAAATAGAAAGGCATCTGGAGAGGGTATCAGAAGAGTTCAAGCTAAGCAGCTCTTTGGTGTTTTCTGGCACTGGTCTCCACACTCGTGACCAAAATAGAAAGTAAATTAGGATAGTAACCAAAATCAAAAGAAACTGTTTCTCATTTGACTTCATGCCCACACAAAAAGTCTCTTAAAATTAGAAGTATATCACATCCAGATACTATTCCATTTGTGTGACGGTTAATACTGAGTGTCATCTTGATTGGATTGAAGGATGCAAAGTATTGATCCTGGGTGTGTCTGTGAGGGTGTTGCCAAAAGAGAATAACATTTGAATCAGTGGACTGGGAGAGGCAGACTCACCCCCAATCTGGGTGGGCACCACCTAATCAGCTGCCAGCACAGCTGGAATAACGCAGGCAGGAGAAGATGGAAGAACAGACTTGCCGAGTCTTGTAGTCTTCATCTTTCTCCCATGCTGGATGTTTCCTGCCCTTAAACATCAGACTCCAAGTTCTTCAACATTTGGACTCTTGGATTATAGCAGTGGTTTGCCAGAAGCTCTCCGGCTTTTGGCCACAGACTGAAGGCTGCACTGTCGGCTTCCCTCCTTTTGAGGTTTTGGGACTCGGACTGATCCATCACTGGCTTCCTTGCTCCTCAGCTTGCAGACAGCCTACTGTGGGACTTTACCTTGTGATCATGTGAGTCAATTCTCCTTAATAAACTCCCTTTCATATATACATATATCCTATTAGGTCTGTTCCTCTAGAGAACTGTGATGAATACAATCTGTTATGAAATATCCAGACATAAAAATATTTTATCAGGGCCAGTTGTGGTGGCTCATGCCTGTAATCCCAGCACTTTGGGAGGCAAAGATGGGCAGATCACCTGAGGTCAGGAGTTTGAGGCCAGCCTGGCCAACATGGTGAAAGCTCATCTGTACCAAAAATACAAAATTAGCTGGGCATGATGTTGCATGCCTGTAATCCCAGCTACTTAGGAAGCTGAGGCAGGAGAGTCACTTACACCCAGGAGGTGGAGGTTGCAGTGAGCTGAGATCACACCACTGCACTCCAGCCTAGGTGACAGAGTTAGATTCCATTTAAAAAAAAAAAAAAGGAAAAGGTATATCAAAACATTTTAAAACATTTATAAATGTTGCACATTTTCCCTTTATTGATACAAAATTTCCTTTTATTTTTTCTGTCTTCTCTTACCTTAATCATAAGGAAATTTTGTATTCTAAAAGAAGTAAAAATTAGAGCTAATAAATTATTAAAACCCATTATGGTTATATTTGTTTCCAGCTTTTTTATGAGTAAAAGGATTCTTTATATTATCAGAAAGTTGAGATCCAAAATAAATTTTGTTTTAAGCATCTAGAATGTTTCTTCCTCTCTGTCATGTACCTTTAAGAACTTTCCTTTTGTCTCTTCTCTCATAAATGAAAGAATAATTCCAGGCATTTAGGGTTTTATTCTGTTTTTTATAACATATGGGAATTAGCGGAAGCTTATGTACAGAGACTCCTTTCTAATTGTCTAATATGTTGTTGAAGAGGAAGCATT
This sequence comes from Cacajao melanocephalus, assembly GCA_963573385.1. Lineage (NCBI taxonomy): Eukaryota > Metazoa > Chordata > Mammalia > Primates > Pitheciidae > Cacajao > Cacajao melanocephalus. The sequence goes on along the minus strand of CAUYLG010026400.1, from coordinate 52,762 downwards.
TGTCACGATGTTCTCAAGCCCAGCTTTATCCTAGGTTCAAGACTACATACTTGGCTTAAAAGTAAAGGAGTGAAACTTTATTTTCATCAACCCTAGGCTGAAGGTTCTAACTTAAAGTATTGTATTATCTGAGACAGTTCAACCTTTATATTGAAATTATTATCTGTGCTGGCACAAAAATGACACACATTTAAATTAGGAAAATTTAAATATCCAAGAAAGAGCCTGAAGTCTAATTACATATACATAATTTTTAGGTACATAAACAGGTACATTGGATTGCATTGTGTCTTAGATTGTGTTCCAGGGAGACAGATGCTGAAATGAAGAATTGCATGCAGAAGGTTAACTAAGGAAGACTCTCGAGATCTACACTTATAAGGAAGGAAAAATGGCAGAACTGAGCAGTGGGAAAAGGTGACCTGCAAGGTAGCTGCTGCTGGGGCATCCACACATCCTAGGGAGCTCTGAGGATGAAACGGCCCATAAGAGTTGTGTTCAGTTGAGGCAAAGTTCTGGCCTTTGTTTCCATAGCAGCCAGTGTGGGGCCTTGGGCGGCTCCCAATAAGGAAGTACAACTGTGGGTGCGTCAGTTCCTACATCCACAAGCAATGCCCAGAGAAGACAGCAGCTGTGAGCTGCTAGCCACAGATATTCCAGCCAACTAAGGAATGGGTGCATCAGCTAGAAGAGGGGGTCTGGGCAAAGCCATGGAGTAGCCACTGGGGAAAATACATTGTTTATGATACAGATTTTTTTTGCCTTAGTGTGAAAATTCAACACTTTATTTATAGTTGCTCATTTTCACAGGGAACATGTATTCTAGGTTTTGATGCTTTGTTTTGACTTTGTTGTTGCTGTGTGAGTTTACATCAGCCTTATTTACTTCTAATTTAAAATTAATTCATCTTAGAATTGTAAAAGAGGAGCTTAGAAAAGATCATCTAATAATGTTCTCATTTTACAAATAAAACAACTCTTATGTCAAAAGGCTGGTCAGTGACAGAGCCATATCTAGAAGAAGGTTTTAATATAAGTTCCTTTCAGATCACCATTCTGCTTCATTAATTTAAAAATATTTGTCCTGCCTGTATTGAAGACATCGGGGAGATACAAAAGAAAACTCATGGATCCCACCTCCATGCAGCTCACAATCTGGAGACCATTTGTGCTAAAATATGATCTATTGCTGCTGAAAACTTTATTCTAAGAAGAAGCTATCATGCCATTTGTATTAGCTGTTTTATAAGAATTTAGTGTGAAGCCCAGCCTCTTTTCCCTGTAGAAATGTGCTGATTTTCTCATACTGTAGTTAGGAAATCAATTTTAGTACTGTTCTTCCTATCACGTGAGTCTATTGCTGATATGGTTTGGCTGTGTCCCCACTCAAACCTCAACTCAAACTGCATCTCTCAGATTCCCATGTGTTGTGGGAGGAACCAGAAGGAAGGTAATTGAATCATGGGGGCTGATCTTTCTTGTTATTCTCACGATAGTGAATAAGTTTTATGATATCTGATGGGTTTATCAGGGGTTTCTGCTTTTGCTTCTTCCTTATTTTTCTCTTGCTGCTGCCATGAAAGAAGTGCCTTTCACCTCCCACCATGATTCTGAGGCCTTTCTAGCCAGGTGGAACTGTAAGTCCAATTAAACCTGTTTGTTCCCAGTTTCAGGTACCTTTATCAGCAGTGCAAAAATGAACTAATCCAGTAAGTAAATTGGCATGAGTACAGCGGGGTGTTGCTGAAAAGATACATTAAAATGTGGAAGCGACTCTGTTCCAGGCAGAGGTTGGGACAGTTTGGAGAACTCAGAAGAAGACAGAAAAATATGGAAGAGTATGGAACCTCCTAAAAATTTCTTGAATGGCTTTGACAAAAATGCTGATAGTGATATGAACAATAAGGTCCAGGTTGAGGTCGTCTCAGAAGGAGATGAGTTCTTATTGGGAACTGGAGCAAAGGTGATTCTTGTTATGTTTTAGCAAAAAGACTTGTGGCATTTTGTCCCTGCCCTAGAGATCTACAGAGCTTTGAACTTGAGAGGGATTATTTAGGGTATCTAGTGGAAGAAATTTTTAAGTAGTAGAGCATTCAGAACGTGACTTTGGTGCTGTTAAAAGCATTCCATTTTAAAAGGGAGACAGAGCATAAAAATTCAGAAAATTTGCAGCCCGACAATGCAGTAGAAAAGAAAAACCCATTTTTCCAGGAGAAATTCAAGCCAGCTGCAGAAATTTGCATAAGTAGCAAGGAACCTAGTGTTAATCCCCAAGACCATAGGGAAAATGTCCCCAGGCCATGTCAGAGACCTTCATGGTAGCCCCTCCCATCAAAGGCTCAGAGACCCTGGAGGAAAAAGCGGATTCTTGGGTTAGGCCCAGGGTCCCCATGCCATGTACAGCCTAAGGACTTGGTGCCCTGCGTCCCAGCTGCTCTAACCAGGGCTGAAAGGTACCAATGTAGAGCTCAGACCATGGCTTCAGATGGTGCAGGCTCCAAGCCTTGGCAGCTTCCATGAGTGAGTGTTGAGCCCAGGGGTGCACAGAAGTCAAGAATTGAGGTTTGGGAACCTCTGCCTAGATTTCAGAAGATGTATGAACACTGGATGCCCAGGCAAAAGTTTGCTTCAGGGGCAGAGGCCTCAGGGAGAACCTCTGCTAGGGCAGTACAGAAGGGAAATGCGGGGTCAGAGCCCCCACACAGAGCCCCTGCTGGGGCATTGCCTAATGGAGCTGTGAGAAGAGGGCCGCTGTCCTCTAGACCCCAGCATGGTAGATCCACTGATAGCTTGCACTATGTGCCTGGAAAAGCCACAGGCACTCAATGCCAGCCTGTGAAAGCAGCCAGGAGGGAAGCTATACCCTGCAAAGCCACAGGAGTGGAGCTGCCCACAACTATGGGAACCTACCTCTTGCATCAGCATGACCTGGATGTGAGTCCTGGAGTCAAAGGAGATCATTTTGGAGCTTTAAAATTTGACTGCCCTACTGGATTTTAGACTGTAACCCCTTTGTTTTGTCCAATTTCTCCCACTTGGAATAGCTATATTTACCCATTACCTGTACCCCACTGTATCTAGGCAGCAACTAGATTACTTTTGATTTTATAGGCTCATAGCGGAAGAGACTTGCCTTGTCTCAGATATGAGACTTTGGACTGTGGACTTTTGGATTAATGCTGAAGTAAGTTAGGATTTTGGGGAACTGTTGGGAATGCATAATTTTTTTTTTTAATTTGTGAACATGAGATTTGGAGGGGCCGGGGCAGAATGATATGGTTTGGCATGTCCGCACTCAGATCTCAACTTGAATTCTATCTCCCAGAATTCCCACATGTTGTGAGAGGAACTCAATGGGAGGTAATTGATTCAAGGAGGCCAGTCTTTCCCATGCTATTTTTGTTATAGTAAATAAGTCTCACAAGATCTGATAGGTTTATCAGGGGTTTCTGCTTCTGCTTCTTCCTCATTTTTCTATTGCTGACACCATGAAAGAAGTACCTTTCACCTCTCTCCATGATTCTGAGGCTTCCCCAGCCATGTGGAACTCTAAGTCCAATTAAACCTGTGTTTGTTCCCAGTTTCAGGTACGCCTTTATCAACAGCATGAAAACAAACTAATACAATGTCAAATAACTATGCCACATGAGTGAGAGGGCTGAGCTTCAGAATTACCCAGACCCAATTCAGGCTCAGGCACACACTGTCCATTCTTTGAGCTTTCCTCTCTCCCTACTCAATAAATTTGCAGGCTGATGTTCCATTTCTCCCTGCATGCCAGATTATTTGTCCTATGGCCATAAATTGCTCTTTTTTAAAGAGAATATCTGTCAACATTAAATGGGCCTTCCTAATCCGTCAGCCCAGTGGAGCTAACCGAAGACAACCAATTGCAGGAGATAGAAGCTAGAGTTGCCAATCCTAGGGAAAAAGCAGTACATCCTACCCAGTATGCTGGAACATCTAAATGTAGCACAGCAAGCTTTGGCCATGGAAGCTGCTACTGTCCATATGGTGTTTCCATGTTTCTACTTGCTTCTCTCAATTTGATTTTCATGATTTATGACAAAGGTGACAGTGACAGTGATGATGATAAGGATGATCATGATAATATCTATCAAGCACTGACAATAATTTTATAAATACCATCTCATTTTTATTTTGATCTACAAAAAGGGTATATTTCACAAATTTTGCAAAGATGACCAACTACATAAATCACCTTCCTTTTTTTGCAGGATTCCATTCTCTCAAACACAATTGTCTATCCGTACTAGTACCCTAAATGATGCCTCCATGGAATCTTCAAAAGGCATTTCCTTGTTTCTGCTGAAGGTATTATACCCTATCATTGTTGTTAACAATTTTATGTGCTCATTTTTTTATGTATATTTTATGTTTGTACAAAATTTGTTAAGAACCACTGCTGCCTTCTTTATAGCAAATTAAAAATAGTAGACAAAAATAGAAAGCTAAAATCCAGCATAAAATACTCTTTATACAAATGCATATCCTACCCCTTCCAACAATCCCCACTGAAAGCCTCCAATATGAAGTCCAAATGTAAAAGGGAATCCTAATGTCACTATGCTCTATCGCTAGAGCCTGTGTCTCAGCACAACCCGGCACACACACACACACAAATCAGACATAACTCTAACCCCAAAGCATGTTGAAGTAACAAAATTTTGCTTGTGGTTTTGATGAAGATATAGAGGAAGACATGATGACTTCTGTCTTATAAAAACAGAAAGATTCCCTTTAATAAATCCAAACTTACCTTCAAGTTTCTCGTCCTCCAGCAATTGCCGTCTTTCTTCTAGTTTCCTTAAAACCTTTCTCTTATAGTTATGTCCAATAAAATTGATACTCTCTCTATCTTTTCTCACTCAATCTTTCCCCAAATTGTCCACCAAATCTCATTTTGTAGAACTACTTCTCAAAATAAACAAATCTAGTACTTTGGAGAAGTAAAGGAAAAGAAAACAACTAGCACCTATCTAATAGTGTTTTGTTCCGTATGGCAGTAGGTTTAAGGGAAGGCGTAAGTAAGTGTGTGTGTGTGTGTGTGTGTGTGTGTGCACATGCGTGTGTGTGCATGCGTGTTTGTGTGTTCAAGGTGGGAGCAGATTTTAGTGGAGCTGAGCTCATCTCCCCCAAACAACTTGCTGATCTTTCTTTAAATTTTTTCAAAAAAAAAATGCAATCTGAATGTCATTTAGGTTTCATGACTTTCCTCAGTTATGGTTTTATGTTATCAACTTCCTGTTGAAAAGCTCTCTGTCAGTAGCCTACCAGAATCCAAACCTATTTTACTAATAAAAATAACTCATTTTGTTTGCTGGGACATTTGCTTCTTTTCAACCTGTTTGATTATTCTTATCATCGAATTGCTCAAAATTTAAACCTTAGAGTCTTGTCACCTCCTGCATCCAAGTGGTTTTAATTGAAAGTATCTCGAAGCCTTTCCCATCAGCATCTCCATCATCAAAGCTTTGCTTTAACCCCTCATATTTCTTATACAGATTTTGCCATAGCCACGTAAATAGCTTCAATTTTCTGCATCAGAAATTGCTTTTATCTTTTATTTAATACTTTCCCTGTGATTAAGAACTTTTATTTTTTACTGTTTATTATTGAAAAATTCAAACTGATAGAAAAGTAATGAAATAATAAAACAAACCTAAGTACCCATCAACCAGTTTTAACAATTAACAATTCAATTTGTAATATTGTGATTTATAAAATTTATATATATTTGATATTTGTCTCCATTCATCTCATAGAGCTCCCCAAACTCCTGAAATTTCATAAGCGATAAGAGAGATAAAGGAGAATAGAGCATTTTTGTCATTCATATGCAAAATACACTTTCAAATACACTTGAGTTTATGTTAATGAAGCAACTTTGGAAAAACCCCTAGATAACTATGGGATGGAGGCTAGTTGTCAGGATAACTAACCATGTGATTAGAAAATTGGCATTTTCAGCCTCACCCCCTGACCTCCAGGTTCAGGAGAAGGATTGGAGATTGACTTGGTCATTACCAGTGATTTAATGAATTATGCCTATGTAGAGAAGGGTCCGTAAAAACACAAAATGATGCATTTAAGAGAGCTTCTGGGTTGGTGTACATGTTGAAGTGCTGGGAGGGTGGTATACCTGGATAGGGCATAAAATCTCCACACCTTGAAACTGCCACTGCAAAATTGTAACTGAGACAGTGAAAGAGATCTGACCTAATAAACTCCATCTTACTTTTCACCTCCAAGCTGTCCTTGTTCATTCCTGGGCATAGGTGAAGTAACCTTGGGAGGAACTTAGTTTATAGTTTAAAACAAATATGATAGCAAGCCTTTCCCAAGGCAAATCCCCTTTTTGCTGGGGGACTAGACGGCTACCTTTTTAGGAGTAACAAATTAGCCACAAGATTAGAAATGATGGTTTAAGAGTCACGCAGCTGGAGGCTACAAGATTCTAACCCTCCCTAAACTGCTCCTAAGATCAGTGCTTTAGATATTTTGCAGACCCTGCACTTGATGGATCAGCTGGCACTACTCAGTTTGAGAAACTGGCTCATCTGATCTTGTGGCCGCCACCCAGGAACTGACTCAGTGCAAGAAGACATTTTCAATTCCCTATGATTTCATCTCTGACCCAACCAGTCAGCACTCCTGACTCACTGGCCTTCTCCTACCCACCAAATTATCCTCAAAAATGCTGATTCCCAAATGCTGAGGGAGACTGACTTGAATAATAAAACTCTGGTCTCCCACACAGCACTGCATGAAAATTATTGTTTCTCTATTGCAATACCCCGTCTTGATAAATTGGCTCTCTGTAGGCAGCAGGCAAGGTGAACCCATTGGGCTGTTACACCTCTTACCCCATACCTTGACCCATGCATCTTTCCCAAGTAGCTGTACCTAAGCTGTATTCTTTTCTAATAAACCAGTCATTTGGTAAGCAAACTATATTCCTGAGTTTGGTTAGCTGTTCTAGCAAATGATATAATGTGAGAAGGGGATCATAGGAACCTCAAATTTATAGGTAGTCAGTCAGAAACACAGGTGACAGCCTGGACTTGTGTTCAGCATCTGAAGTAGGGGCAGTCTTGTGGGACTGAGCTTTTAACCTATGGGGTTTGATGTGATCTCCAGACAGATTGTTTCTGAAGTCAGTTAAACTATAGGACACTCTTACGTGTCCATAGAGAACTAGAGAATTGCTTGGCATGGAAGGAAAAAATCCACACATTTGGTGGCCAGAAGTATTTTGTGAGTAAGAAGAAATATAGTAATTTTTTTTCCTTACAATAACCAACTTACTTTCATCTATATTCCATTCCTGATTATATTGAAGTAGATCCTAGGTATTCTATCATTTTAACTCTAAAGAGTATAAGACAGGAACTCTATTTTTAAAACCTAATTGCAAAACATTATCACACTTAAAAATTAACTATCATTTCTCCGTAGCAACAAATCCAACAGTGTTCAAATCCTCCTTTTTTTCTTATATGTTTTTATTTTATAGTTTGAATCAGGATCTATCTAATAAGGACCATAAATTTCAGTTGCTTCTACATCTCTTAAGTATTTTCCACTCTATAAATGACCACTCCTTCCTCCCTCCCTTCATCTCTCCCTTCCTCCCTCCCTCCCTCTCTTTCTTCCTTCCTTCCCTCCCTCCCTCCTTCCTTCTTTTCTTTTTCTTTCCTTCTTTCTTTCTTATTTTTGTAGTTGTTGCTGAAGAAAACTGGTTGTTGTTTTATCTGAGTTTTGCAGTTTGCATCCCCATGGTATGATTTAACATATTCATTTGTTCTCTATTTCCTATAAATTAATAATTAGACCTAGAATAGTGATCTGTTTTAGATTTAACATTTTCGGCAAGAAAACTTCTTAGGTCATCTCATGTAACCAGCATCAAGAGGTATATAAAGATGGTTTATCTCTCTATTTTTATTACCAGCGACTGCCTAAATCTATTAATTCATTTGTTATTTTAAGCAAAATTATTATATTTTACTGAATCTTGATATATTAGCAACAAATTTTCTATAAAGAAGAACTTTTCTCATTAATTGTTTGTTTACTCTGAACTAGTTTTAAGCTTTGTGCAAAATCACTTCACAATCCAGCCCTGATCTATCTTATCTAACTCACCTCTTCCTCCACAGAACATGCATATTTTCCCCAAGAGTGTGGTGGTTTATAAGAACTGTGTTTCAGGATAATTTTTTACATCCCCAGCATTTAGTAATGGCTGGCATATATCAGGCAATTAAGAAATGTTTGCTGAATGGGAGAGTGGATGAAAATTTCCTATATAAGTAAGTAGTGGTATAATACTTGTATTTATGCATGATTTCAAACACATTCAGACTTTCAGATGCTAATACTTAACGTCAGAAAGAATTCTTTTCAATGTGAGTACAATAATGCGCTGACAAGTCATATTAACTTCTAATAAAACATTAGCAGTGAATTAAATGAAGACATCCTAAATTATACCATTCAAAAGATAAATGTTATTCTAGAATAGATTTGGCACCATGCACTCTTAGCAATATGAAGTCACCAGTTCTCAAGTATTTTATTTTCTATCAGCTGCAGTAACTAGACCATCAGTCTAAGCCGAGACAGACAACATTAGCATTTCAAAAAGAATACTAAACAAACCTGTTCCCATTACAATGAAACTTCATTCTGAGGAATAGCATTTATCAATCCCTTATTCTCAAAACACTCACCCTTGCTTTAGATGACATCACACCTATAGGTTTTCCTCTTACAAATATCACTTTCAGGTTGGGTGCAATGACTCACAGCTGTAATCTCAGCACTTTGGGAAGCCAGGACAGAAGGATTGCTTGAGTTCAAGAGTTCAAGACAAGAGTTCAAGAGTTCAATTCCGAGAGTTCAAGACAAGCCTATGTAACATAGTGAGACCCCATTTCTACCAAAAATTAGGTGGGTGTGGTGGTGCATGCCTGTGGTCTCAGCTACTTAGGAGGCTGAGGTGGGAGGATCACTTGAGCCCAGAAGGTCAAGGCTGCAGTGAGCTAGGATCTCACCACTGCACTACAGCCTAGGTGATAGAGCTTGATACACCTTGTCTAAAAAAGAAAGAAAAAAGATATACCTTGTCTAAAAAACAAAGAAAAACAAATATCACCTTTCATTCTGGGTCTACTGGCTTTTCATTTCTATATGGTCTTTAAATAAAAGAGTTCCTCAAACATTAGAACTAATCTTGATTTACTTCAACTTCATATTTTTTTCCCCTAGGCAATGATATCTGCTTATCAACTTCTTATTTCCTGCCCACATCTTTCATTTGAATTTTAGACTGACAAATGCAAGTGCCTACACTTCACACTGAACATCACCATCTTCCTGCTCTTCTTCCTTTTATTGTTTAGAATCTCAGAGGAGAGCATCACTGTATATAATTAGAACAAGTAGGAATGTGGTATCAGCTGTGATTTCTCACTGTCCTTATCCCTTCTATACAATAAAGTACCAGTTTTCTTTTCTGTTCTACAGACTAAATACTTCTTGAATGAAACTATTTTTCTTTTTTTAAAACATTTTTAATTCACACACAGCAACAATACATATTTATGGGGTACATGTGATATTTTGATACATGCATACAATGTGTAATGATCAAATCAGGGTAACTGAGATACCTATCGCTTCAAACATTTATCATATCTTTGTTTGGGGAACATTCAAATTCCTTTTTTTTTCTGAGACAAAATCTCACTCTTGTCACCCTGGCTGGAGAGCAGTGGCATGACCTCAGCTCACTACAACCTCTGCCTCCTGGATTCAAGTGATTATCCTGCCTCAGCCTCCCAAGTAGCTGGGAGTACAGGTGCCCACCACCATGCACATCTAATTTTTGCATTTTTAGTAGAGTCAGGGTTTCACCATGTTAGCTAGGCTTGTCTTAAACTCCTGACCTCAGGTGATCCAGCCACCTTGGCCCCTCCAAAGTGCTGGGATTACAAGTGTGAGCCACTGTGCCCGGCCCAAATTCCTCTCTTTTAGCTATCTTGAAATATACAGTAAGTCGTTCACTATAGTCATCCTATTGTGCAATAGAACAATCAAATATATTCCTCCTATCTAACTGTAATTCTGTAACCATTAATCAACTCCACATGCACTTTCCTTCTCTACACTTGCCAGCCTCTAGTAACACAATTGTACTCTCTACTTCCGTAAGATCAATCTTTTTAGTGCCTACACATGACTGAGAAGATGTAGATGCCACGTTTCTTGATTTCCATTTTTATCATCCCAGTTCAGACCATTAGAAAGGTTGTCTAGGACCATGGCCAATATTTTCTAATGGCTTCCCTGCACAGAATCTTGCCTTGAGTCAATCCAGAATAATTTTTTAAAGAATTCTTTCATCTTCTTATTTAAAATCCTTTGGAGGCTTTCTATTCTCTGAAGATAAAGAAGAAAATCCTTAACATCTCCTAAAACTTTGCCTGATCTAGATATAGTCCTTTACTCCATTCATCAACCCTAACTCCCATTTAAGTCATATTTGGCTTCTCAATTTAATAAGCACACTATTATTTAAGAAAGAGATAAGTCTTTGACACATTGACTATTCCTTCAGTCTGGGATATTTGCTGTGAAAGTTGTCAAAATTAAAATGGAGTCACTGATGTTAGGAAAACTCTGATAAATTGAACCAGGGAAGGCCTTTAAGAAAGAGTTCTCATGTTTGGGCCTGGTAACAAAAAGTATCACAAAATACTGCAAAAAATCACAACCTCATACAAAGGCCACACAACATGACACAAAAAAATACTTTTGTGAGAACATCTGCCCAGTAACTGCCTATCCAACCTGGAACTGGATGCCACCCTTATTAGAAAGGATAATTATTTCAAAACAATTAAAATCTTCCTTTTTTTTTTGTCTTCCTCTACCTCCCTGAATACACATATAGTTAACTATGGCACGTATATTCCCATTGCAACACTTTATTACCAATAAATATCTTTTCTTTTAGACAGACTCTCTCTGCTTATTATTTAGGTTGACAGTAACCTCACTCTTCTGTTTCATCTAATTTATCATCACAGCCTTATTACACTCACAGTTAAATAATTAATTGTGTCATAAGTTGGGAGAGCTTTTTAAAAATTATTTTTGAAATACTGGCTTCCTATATTCATCAGGGTTCTCTAGAGAGAACCAATAGGATATATGTGTGTGTGTCTGTGTGTGTGTGTGTGTATAGGATATATATATATAAATGTGTGTGTATATAAATGTGTGTGTATATATGTATGTGTGTGTATATATAAATGTGTGTCTACATATACACACACATACATAATACTTAATAAACTCCCCTTTATATATACATACATACATATACACATACATATATAAACATTTATATATAAACATGTATATATATGTTTATATATGTGTGTGTGTATATATATATATAAAGGGGAGTTTATTAAGTATTATGTATGTGTGTATATATATACATGTTCATATATATATATATCTATACATGTTTATATAACATCAGACTCCAAGATCTTCTGTTTTGGGACTTAGACTGGCTCTCCTTGCTCCTCTGGTTGCAGATGCCCTATTGTGGGACCTTGTGATTGTGTGAGTTAACACTTAATAACTCCCCTTTATATATATATACATATATAAAAACATATGTATGCATATACATATACACATATATACATATGTATATATGTGTATATATATATAAAGGGAAGTTTATATATATACACATATGAATACATGTATATATATATATATAAAGGGGAGTTTTTATATATATATACATATATATGTTTTTATATATGCCTGATGTACCTTTTACAGGTTTTGACAAATACACAATGACATGTATCCAACATTATAGTGTCATACAGAATAGTAGTTTCACTGCCGTACAAATCCTCTGTGCTTCACCTATTCACTCTTCCCTCTCCCCTTATGCTTGGCAACAAGTGATCTTTTTACTGTCTCCATAGTTTTGCCTTTACAGAATGCCATATGGCTGGAATCATAAAGTATATAGACTTCAGATTGGTTTATTTCATTTAGTAATATGCATTTAAAGTTTCTCCATGTCTTTTCATGACTTGATAGCTTATTTCCTTTTATGGCTGAATAGTATTCCATTCTATAGAGGTATCACAGTTTATCTATTCACCTACTATAGGTCACTATGGTTGTTTCCAAGTTTTGGCAATTATGAAGAAAGCTGCTGTAAACATCCATATGCAGATTTTTGTGTGAACATAAGTTTTCAAAACTTTTGAGTAAATACTAAGGAGCAAAATTGCTAGATCATATGATAAGAATATGTTTAGTTTTGTAAGAAGCTACCATAGTGTCCAAAGTGGCTGTACCAGTTTTTATTCCCAGCAGCAAGTGAATAAGAGTTTGTGTTGCTCCTCATTCCTTCCAGTATTTTATACTGGCACTGTTCTGGATTCTGGTCATTCCAATACATGTGTAGTAGTATCTCACTGTTACTTTAGTTTGTTTTTCCTTGATGATGTGGAACATATTTTTATACAGTTATTTTGCATCTGTTTGTCTTCTAAGGTGAGGTGTCAGCTCTGATCTTTGGCCTATTTTTAAATCACATTCTGCTCTTATAGCTGAATTCTAAGTTATTTGTATATTTTGGATAACAGTTCTTTGTTTATGAGATATGTCTTTTACAAATATGTTCTTCTAGTCTGTAGCCTGTCTTCTTATTCTCTTGACAGTGTCTTTTGCAGAGCAGAAGTTTTTAATTTTAATAAAGTGTAGTGTATTAATTATTTTTTATAAGTCTTTCCTTTGGTGTTGCATTTCAGAAGTCATTGCAAAACCCAAGGTCATCTAGATTTTCTCCTATGTCATTTTTTAGGAGTGTTCATTTAGCTCTACAAATCCATATTGAGGTAATATTGTGAAGGGTGTAAAGTCTGTGCCTAAATTTACATTTTGTCATGTGGATGTCCTGTTGTTTCAACACTATTTGTTGAAAAAACTATCTTTGCTCCATTCTATTGCCTTTGTTTTTTTGTAAAAGATCAGTTGACTATTTTTATGTGATTTAATTTTGGGCTCTGTATTATACTCCACTGATCAACTATTATTTCACCAATACTGCATTGTCTTAATTACTGTAGCTTTATAGCAAGTCTTGAGGTCAGGTAGTATTGAGGTTAGCACATCAGAAAAAAGCAAACAGAATTGTAATAAAATTCATTATATGTTATTAAATAATGGCCAATCTTCATAGACACTACTGTAAGAATATGATCAATATGTGGCAAAACATTAAACAATGCTCAGTAACACACGCATACAATCATGTGAAGACATATTTGTAGCTGTCACTTTATACTACAACTTAACAAAATACAATCTTTTTCTCTAATCAGAAAAAAATATTTTCAATGTGAAATTATGTTGAATTATATTGGAATTATGAACCTACATCATTAGCATTTTAGCAATTAACACATTTAGTTGATAGTAGAGAAGCTTTGTGTTTCATATTCTTCAACATTTCCTAAGCCAGATAAATGAGATATTTTTGACTGTATACTGATACTAGCAGATCACTACAGTTATAGACAGAATTGCTGCTGAACTTTGACACTCAAATCTCTTTAGGCCCATCCAGTTCTCCCTCCGTCTCTTACCTGCTGTTTCTACCAAATCTGGCAAATTAACTACAAATATAAGCTCCAACAGAGGCAACTGGTGCAATCAAAATACAAGGGTATAATATCATTGAGTACGCATAGCTCTCAAGATAGCTTTAGAGATTGTACAAAACATTCAGCTTCCGGATGTTGCTTGTTGGAAAATGTCAGAGCAGGAGGAGCAGAACATATTCATTGTAGAGGCTCAAGTACAAAAGATTATGTCCTTAGTAGCCAGAATGGTACAGGAGCTCCAAAAGGCTGAGATCTTCTAACTTTTAAAATGATTTAGACATTTTAATTATGAATGAAAGGGATCTTTATTCTTAAGGCAGGAATAATGGATCAAATAATCCAGACATTTCAGTATTTGATTCTTACTTATTTAAGAGACATGCTCCCCAGATGACACCACAGAAAAGGATGGAGTCTTCTCCAAGGGGGTCAATTCAAGTCTTTGAAAAGTATAAATTTTAATTTTCATCTAGTCTATGAATTGGCAAAATTTTGGCTAGCTTCCAGGGTGAGCACTACAACAAATTAAATTGTTCTGCATAAGAAAATGGGGAAAAAAATCTTAACTGAAGACAGGGGAAAAGAAGATAAAGCAAATGTTTACAGACAGAAAATTTTTGACTAACACAAAAGAGTGTTGAATTTGAAGTTGATCATGTTTCTGAAATTAAGTAAACTCCTTCTCATCACCCACAGACACTAAATCAAACCTCTTACACAAACACAGGTACATATGAGGATTTTTTTGAAAGAGAGAGGAATTAGAAATTTTAAAAAGAGACCTATATCTACTTTTGGTTCAATTCCAGCTGGAGATAAACAACCACAAAACAAGGCAAAAATTCAGCCAATGCAGGAAACTGGTCATAATATAGCCATGAGGAGTTAACATCTCATCTTGACTTTTCTCTTTCTTCACTTCCTAACCCTGGATACAGCATAGGAATCCTGGTTGAAAGAGGGCATGTTGAATTTTCAACACGGTGTATGTATGATTTGGATCTGTGGCCCCACCATATTTCATGTTAGATTGTAATCCCAATATTGGAGGTAGGGCCTAGTGGAAGGTGATTGGATCTTGGGGTTGATTTCTCATTAATGGTTTAGCACCATTCCCTTGGTGCTGTTTTTGTGATAGTGAGTTCTTGTGTGATCCAGTTGTTTAAAACTGTTGGCCCCGCCTCCCCCTCTTGTTCCTGCTTTTTCCACGATTGTACAGCCTACATAACTGTGAGCCAATTAAACTTCTTTTATTTACAAGTTGTCTAGCTTCAGTTATTTATTTATAGCAATGCAAGAACTCCCTAACACAGCACAGAATAGAAATGATGCAATATTCATGAAGATCATTAATGGTTCTAAGATCTCAAGCCCACAGTGTGTTGATGACTTCTATGTTACAATTATAAGTCTAGAAGGTATCACAGGATGCAAAGGAATGCATAGGACATACCTAGAGTAACTGGAGGAGGTTCTGCCTCCAGGTTGCCCATTCACAATTTAATAAAGGTTACTGAACACCTACAATGCACAAGATACTCTGCTATGTGCTAAAAGGATTAAAAGAGCAAGGAAGCCAGTTCCTTACCAAAAGTACTTACAGTACAACAAAGGGCATAAGAAGAGTATCAACATACCATAAAACATGCAGAATATGGTATGATTTTATGTATGTGTGCCTGTATGTATGTGCATGCACACACATATTCCTTTTAACAAAGAGCTTGAAACTTCAAAGGATGGAAAATCACTCCCCATTATTTAGGGGACAGAGGGGATTATGGGAACTGTCTTTATTACCTAATGGCTTTGGGAAAGGGCTTTAAATGCTGGTACATTTTTTAATGCTGAGATATAATTTGTATGTGATATATGAAATTTACATTTGTACAGATCTTACATGTGCCATTGAGTTAGATAAAATGTCAGTATTCAGGTAATTTAATCTCATTTCAAGACAGAATATTTCTGTCACCCCAGAACATTCTCTTGTACCTCTTCCCAGCCAATTTTTACCACACATACTTTTGTCCCAAACAATCACTTTTTTGATATCTATGGATATAATTTTGACAGGCAGATGTGGAGGACATAGCATGAGCAAGTGTATAATAGCTGAAGAAAAAGCAGGCGTTATTACAAGGTATGCATATAGGTGTGTAGTCAGAAAAATCTATCACAGTAAGAAGGAGACACAATGTTGAGAATCCCAAATACTGAGATGTTTGTATTTCATTCAGAATAATAATAAACCATTTAAGAAAAATGCATTTTTGTAAAATTATCCTGATTACATAGGAAACTACACTGTTTTACAGTATTAAAGGGGACACAAAAGGATGTTTGCATACTACCTTAATAAACCTCCAGCAATTTTTGTGTAGTCTAAAAAATGCCTCTATCATTAAGTTTTGTATACTTGTAATGAGCCCAAATCTGTAATTTGGCAGTCATTTAAACACATTTTTCTCTTTCTTATCATTTTTTGTTTCTATTTCATCAATGAGCATTTGCAAAAGAAAGGTTTCATAGTAAAGAATATTTCTCTGTTATAGGCCAGATTCAGTAAAAAACAAAACAAAAACAAAAACAACAAAAACCACACAGAGAGAAAATTTTCTAAGATTTGTGTAACTTTTGTGTGAGCCCTTTGCCCTACTTCTTTCTGACTAAAATGCACACATGAATTTGGAGATGGAGTAATATAGGAAAAAATGAAAGAACAGACTTAAAAGTTGGGGTCTTTGTAGATTTTTTGAGTGCCACCTCCACCTTGGGCTGTCCTCCCAGAATTCTTGCAATGTGGAATCAATCACTTCATATGTTGGCACTGCCAAAAGTTTTCTGTGTCTTGCAGTGGAATGAATTTCTAAGTAATATGTCATGCATAAAATGCTCCTATCTCTCAGGCTTTTATACAAGAAGGTTGGGACTGAGAGCTGAGAACAGAAGTCTGGAGATGTGATCAGTAATATCCCTGGGAATCAAAAATTCCTTCTCCCTTCTTGTTAAGTATATCATACATCAAATATATCATATAAGTATCTTGGTGGTTGTTAAAGTTTTCTTGCTGGTATATACCATTCCTCTTTTCCTAGAGCCCTTAATTATCTTCTGCTTCTGCCATTAGTACCTTGATAATACTGAATCAAAGAATGTGCCTCACACCATGGAGAAATGCTGCAAAAGCACCATTTCTTGAAAATCATCAATTCATTGCCCCTAATAACATTTAGACATCTCACATCTCTTTCTACAAGTTTATTAGTCTAGCCATTCAGTCTACTGTCCACTTCGGGTAGAGGAAACAATTAATGTGTTTTTCTTTTAATATTCAGGGCCTCACCCTTGTCTCAAAGTATATTCCAATAGTCCTTAAATTTGGTCTTACAGGTCTTTAAACAATGAAGACTGTTGGCACACCCAAACATGTATACAAACAAACACACACTCATACAAATGTGTACATATATCTATTTCAATAGTCTGTAGATTTTATGGTATTTTGTAGGATTACACAACTTTGATTACTAGATAGTTCAACATGGATCTTATGATCCTACTTCTTAAAAAATTTTTCAGCTGTTTTTTACCAAACATCATATGTTCCCACTCATAAGTTTGAGCTAAGCTATGAGGCTGCAAAGCCGTAAGAATGATACAGTGGACTTTGGGGACTCGAGGGAAAGCACGGGAAGGGGGTGAGGAATAAAAGACTACACATTGCTCGGGTGATGGATGAACAAAATCTGAGCAGTTACCAATAAAGAACTTATTCATGTAACCAGGCTGGGCATGGTGGCTCATGCCTGTAATCTCAGCACTTTGTGAGGCTGAGGCAGAAAGATTACTTGAGGCCAGTAGTTAGAGATAGACCTAGCCAACATGGTGAAACTCTGTCTCTACTAAAAAATACAAAAGTTAGCTGGGTGTGGTGGTGTGTGCCTGTAATCCCAGGTACTAAGGAGGCTGAGGCAGGAAAATTGCTTGAACCCAGGAGGCAGAGGTGGCAGTGAGCTGAGATTTCATGTACTCAGGCCTGGGCAACAGAGTGAGTGAGACTCTGTCGAAAAAAAAAAAGAACTTATTCATGTAACCAAACATGACCTGTTCTCCAAAAATCTGTTGAAATAAAAAAACAGTTTAAAAATGTTTTTCAGCTGTTTTCTTATGCAAGTAAACTTTATAATGATCACTTTATCAAGTACAAAATTAAAATTTAATTCAAATGAAGCTGTAAGCGCTTTAAACCTATCAAACAATTAAGAAAAGTAGACATTATCATAGTACAGTGGACATAACCACCTTTGTTGTTGTGTCCTCAAATGGCAGAAAGAGATGCTAAAGTAGACAAAAACAGATGTATTTCTTTTTATAATATCTTGAATAAGTTGTATAGATTTTTAAAAATTAAACTATTTTGAGATAATTGTTGCTTCACTTGAAGTTGAAGAAAGTAATACCAAAAGATCCATATACCTTTTACTCAGTTTCCCCCTAATGGTAACATCTTGAGAAATTATAGCACAATATCACAATAGGATATTGACATCAAAACACTGAAAACACAGCACGTTCTCGATCACCACAGGATGGATCTCTGAGGATTCAGTGAAGTTGTTCCTTGTATCAATAATTTGGGTGTTTTTTCCTTAAATGCTCAGAAATTTTCTATGGTATAGACGTACCACAGTTTATTCAACCATTCGCCTATGGAAAGACATCCTGGTTATTTCCAGCTTGGGGCTATAATGTAAAAAACTGCTGTAATAATCTGTATTATAGTCAGTTTGAAATGCCATAACAAACTACCATACACTGGGTGGCTTATACAACAAAAATGTACTTCCTTACCTTTCTGGAGGGTGGAAGACCAAGATTAGGGTGGGTTCTGGTCAGGGCTCTCTTCCTGGCTTTCAGATGGCTGCTTTCTTGTTGTGTCCACAAATGGCAGAGAGAGAGAGAGAGAGAGAGAAACAGTAAGAGATCGTCCTCCTCTTATAAGGCCACAGTGCTGTATTAGAGGTCCACCCTTATGACTTCATTTAAACTTAATTACCTCCTAACGACCCTATATCCAGGTATAGTCACTTTGGGGGTTAGGATTTCAACATAGAAAGTTTGGGGTGACACAGTTCAATCCATAGCAACATCCATGTATATAACTTTTCATTTCTCTGAGGTAAATGAATCGGAGTGTGATTGCTGGGTGGCATGTTGGTTGTATTTTTAGTTTCTTAAGAAATTGCATTGTGGTGAGCTATGGGAAGGATAGTGGGAGGGAGGGTGGGGGAAGGATAACATGGGGAGAAATGTCAGGTATAGGTGATAAGGGGATGGTGGCAACAAACCACCTTACCATGAATGTACCTATGCAACAATCTTGCATCATCTGCACATGTACTCCAGAATCTAAAGTACAATTAAAATAAATAAATAAATAAACAAGTAGAAATTGCCAAACTGTTTTCCAGAGTGACTGTACCATTTTACTTTCCCATATCTAAGTAATCTAGTTTCTCAGCATCCTTGCTGCTGTTCGGTGTTGTCACTATTTTTTAAGCCATTCTGATAGATTTGTCATGATACTGTGGTTTTAAATTGTACTTCCTTAATGGTTAATGAAGCTAATCATCTTTTCATGTGCTTTTTTGCTATGCATATATTATCTTCAGCAAATGCCTCTTCATGTCTTTTGCCCATTTTTTATTTTTACTGGGTTGTTTGTGTTTGACTGTTGTGTTTTAAGAATTCTTTAAATATTCTAGATAACAATTATTTTGTTGGATATGTGGTTTGCAAATGTTGCCTTCCAGTCTCTCACTTTTCTTTTCTTCTTAACAAGTTTATTCTCAGATTAAAAGTTCTTAATTTAGATGAAGTCCAACTTTTAATTTGTTTTCTTGTCTACATGGCACTTTTTTAGTGTCAAGTCTCAGAATTCTTTTCCTGGACCAAAATCCTCAAAACAGTCTTCCATACTTTTCTAAAAGTTTCATACTTTTATATTTTAGATTTAAATCTACCACACATTTGGAGTTAATTTTAATATAAGGTATGAGACTTAGATCAAGGTTTTTATATCTTGGATAATTGGATATCCAATTGCTCTAGCACCATTTGTCGAAAAGGGTGTCTTTTTGCTATTGAGTTGCTTTTGTACTTTGTGAAACATTTACTGGACATATTTGTATGCATCTACTACAATGTTCTTTATTCTAATCCATTGATTTGTGTGTCTATTCCTCTGCCAATCACACACATTTTTTAATACTATAGCTATATGTGTTAACTCTTCAAATTGGGTAGACTGATTCTTTCTACTTTAATTCTTCTTTTTCAAAATTGTCTTAGCTATTCTAGTTTCTTTACCATTCCAGTTTCCAGTTTAAAAACATTTTGTTGATATCCACACAATAACCTGGTGTTTTCCTGGAGTTGGCCTTGAATATATAGATGAAGCTAGACAGACTTAATATTTTAATAATATTGTCTTCTTATAAAAAAATATAAAATATCTTTTTTACTTGGATCTTATTTTATTTCTGTCATCAGTGTTTTTTATTTTTCCTCATATATATTCTATTATTTAAAAATATTTATACTTACCTAAGTAGTTGACTCTTGGATACTTTTATAAATTGTACCTTTTAAAAAATTTTAAATCCCAAGTTTTCCTTGCTGGTATACAGAAATATAGTTGATTTTCATGTATTAAACTTGTATACTAAAACCTCACTACACTCATTTATTAGTTCCAGGGGTGTTTGGGGTTTTTATTGGTTTCATCAATTTTTAGGGATTTTCTACATACACAATCATGATGTGTGAATAAATGGTGCTTAGCCATGATATAGAATTCTTTTAAAAATATTGCTGAATTCTATGTGGTAACATATATTTAAGGATATTTGCATCTATATTCATGAGGTATATTGATGGGTATTTTCTTTTCTGTACTACCTCTGATTTTTGGTATCAGAGTAATTTTAGCTTTATAAAATAAGTTTGGAAGTGTTCTCTCCCATTCCATTTTCTATAAGAGATTATAAAGAATTAATATTAAGTTTTAAGAAAAATGTTTGATAGCTTTCTCCAGGGAAATCATCTGGACTTGCATTTCTTTCTGGGGAGTTTTAAAATTATAGTTAGTCTAATTTTCTTAAGAGTTATAGACCTATACAAATTATCTATTGTATATTGGGCAATTTGTTATAATTTGTGTTTTTTAATAAATTGATCCAGTTCATCTAAATTGTCTTATTTATAAATTTATGTTCACAGAACTTCTCATAGTATATCCTTACCTTTTTTACATCTGTAGGAGCTGTACTGATATCTTCTCATTTATTCCTGGTAGTAATATTTGTGTCTTATCTCTTTTATTAGTCTCACCAGAGGATTATCATGTTACTTTTCAAAGAATCCATTCTTTTATTTACTTATTTTCTATATTGCTTTACTGTTTTTAATATTGTTGATTTCTCTTTTTATTTTTATTATTTCCTTCCTTCTCCTCGCTTTAAGTTTATTTTGCTCTTACTTTTCCAGGTTTTGAAGTAGAAGCTTAGATTATTGATCCAAGACTTTCCCTCTTTTTTGATACATGCATTTAGTGCTATAAATTTTCTTCTTAGCATTGCTTTAGTTGTGTTCAACAAGTTTTGACGTGTTGTACTTTAACTTCCACCCATTCAATATATTTTTAATTTCCCTTGAGACTTTCTCTGTGACTTAGAGATTATTTAGAAGTATGGGAGATTGTTTCTAAGGGTTTTAAGATTTTCTTGTTATCTAAATGTTTGGAGATTTTCTTTTTTCTTTTTAGTTTTTAATTATTATTATTATTTTTGGAGAAGGCGTCTCACTCTGTCATTCAGGCTGGAGTGCAATGGCATGATTATGACTTACTGCAGCCTAAACTTCCTGGGTTAAGGTGATCCTTTTAGCTCAGCTTCCTGAGTAGCTGGGGCTACAGGCACACACCACCACTCATGGCTAATTTTCATATATTTTTGTAGAGATGTGGTCTCACCAGGTTGCACAGGTTGGTCTTGAACTCCTGGGCTCAAGTGATCCACCAACCTTGGCCTCCCAAAGTGCTAGATTTACATGTGTAAGGCATCACACCTGACTAATTTTCTTTCTCAAAAAAGTTTTTAAAATTTCTTTTCTTTTCTTTCTTTCTTTCTTTCTTTTTTTTTTTTTTTTTTTTTTTTGAGACAGAAATCTCACTGTATCTCCCAGGGTGGAGTGCAGCGGCACAATCTCAGCTCTCTGCAACTTCCACCTCCCAGGCTCAAGCTATCCTCCCACTTCAGTATCCTGAGTACCTGGGACTACAGGTGGGTGCCACCACATTTGGCTAAGTTTTTAAAAAGTTTGTGTAGAAATGAGATCTCACTATATTGTCTAGGGTGGTTTTGAACTCCTGAGCTCTAGCATTCACCCTTCCTTGACCTCCCAAAGTATTGGGATTATATGTGAGCCACATGCCTGGCCTGGAGATTTTCTTGTTATCTTTCTGTTACTGAGTTGCAGTTTTATTCCATTGTAGTTAGAGAACACAATTTGCATGATTTCACTTCTCTTAAATACGTTTGGATTTTGTTTTGGGGCCCAAGATATGGTTCATCTTGATGTGTATTCCATGGGCACTTAAAAAAATACATATATATATGTATATGTTTGTATATATATTCTGCTGTTGGCACTAAAGTAGTCTATAAGTATTGAATAGGTCCTGTTGGGTGATGGTGTTGTGGAGTTATTCTATATTGTTTCTGCCCTTTTGTCTAGTTGTTCTATAAATTTGGGGGAAAGGCATTGAAGTCTCTAACTATATTCATAGATTTTTCTATTTCTTCTTCAGTTCTATAAGTTTTTGTTTTATATATTTTATGTCTCTGTTTGTTACATTATATATGAGATAATGTTTCTGTTATTGGTTTATACCTCACTTTGTTATATCACATATCTATACACTGAAAACCACAAACCATTGCTTAGAGAAATAAAAGAAGCACTAAATAAATGGAGATCTATACCCATGTTTATATGTCAGAGGTCTTAATATTGTTAAGATATCACTTCTTCCTAAAAATAGACTCAACATAATTCTAATCAAAGTCTCAGCAAGATTTCTTGGTAGAATGTGCAAATATGATTCTAAAATTTATATGAAAATTGAAAAACCTAGAATTGCCAAAATAGCTTTGAAAAAAGAAACAGTTTGAAGGACTGATTTCAAGACTTATTATAAAGCAATGGTTATCAAAGTAGTGTATATTTTTATAAAGAGAGACAAATAGATCAATGGAATACATTAGAGTCCAGAAATAGACCTAAATATATTTGGACAACTGATTTTTGATGTACATGCAAAAGCAACCTAATCTTTTCAATAAATAGTTCTAGAACGTTTGGATTTCCATATTCAAAAAATGAACATCAATCCAAATCCCATACCATAAGCAAAATTTAACTCAGAATGGATCAGAGACTAACTTTAAATGTAAACTTAACACTATAAAACTTCTTGAAAAAAACAAAGAAGAAAATATTGGTATCCTTCGGTTAGGTAAAGATTTCTCAGATACAATAACAAAAGCTTGACACATAAATAAAACAATGCCTAAAGACATTGTTAAGAAAATGAAAAGATAAGCCATCAGACTGAAAGGAAATATATGCAAATCAAATATCTGATAAAGAACATGTATTCAGAATGTATAAAGACTGTTAAAACATAAAGAAGAAAAGTTTAACTTTTATAGAAGAAAACATATAACTGAATAAAAATGGGCAGAATGATTGACATAAACACTTTGCCAACAAAAACATATGGATGCCAAATAAGCACTTGAAAAAATGGTGAATATCATTAGCCATTAGGAAAATTCAAATTAAAACCACAGTGAGATACCACTATACATATGAATGAGAATAGGTAAAATTAAAAAGAGTGACCATACCATAGGAAGTTTTGGTGAGAATATGAAGGACTAGAATTTTCATACAACTGCTAGAGGAAATTTAAAATGGTACAACCACTTGGGAAGATAGTTTAGCCATTTCTTTAAAAATTAATCATAAATCTCCCGTAGCATCCAATCCTTCCACTTCTAGATATTCATCTTAGAGAAAAAAAAGTTGTATCCATACAAAAGTTTGTATATGGATGCTCATGGCCTCTCTATTTTTTTAATAGCCAGAACTGGAAATAATCCAGTGCCTATCAACAAAATAATGGATAAAGAATTTATATATGTTCATTCTAAGGAATTATATTTAGCAATAAAAATAAATTATTTATACATGTTACAACATACATATCAAAATAATTGATATCAAAATAAAATAACCCACACAAAACAAGTGTACACACTATATAATTCCATGTACATAAGATTTTTGAAAGGCAAAGTGATCTATAGTGAGAGAAAGCAGATCAGTGTTTGCCTTGGGATGGGTTATAGTGTGATGGAAAGATGGGAGAAAAGATTTGTAAAGGAGCAGATAAAGATATTCATTATCTTGATTGTGGTGATTATTTTATAAGTGCTTACATATATCAAAGTATTGTATACTTTCAATTATATAGTTTCTTGTTTTTAAATTTTACTCAATAAAAAATACTTGTGACACTTATTTGTGCTCTCCAGTCCTGTTCATACCCAATCCTCCACTTCCATCTGTCTGTGGATTGTTGCTGGGCTTGCTAGATCTTCTGACTTGTAAGTATGTTAGAATTCAGCTAATAATGGACAGTTGTGGCCTTATGGTCACTTGGTAACCATAGCCAAATCCTTCATCTTCATTGGACCCCAGTATTATTGCAGAAACTATTTTTCAATTGATATATGATTTTTCACTGACAATGCAAAGTCTCGCACCAAAATCCAAATAGTGTACATAGTGCTTCTCCTACTGAGGTTTGTCTTAATTTCACATGCCATCTTTTCTTCCCACAAATATCATCAATGTTACATTTTGTTAAGTATATGACTCAAACAGCAGGGCCTCCTGAACTGCAACCTGGACATGCTTCATAACCCTTTTCCCACTCTTGTCCCTACTCAAATTCAGCAGCTTTCCATGCCATCTAATGTATCAGAGATAGTGGTGAATCCAGGGGTTGAATATATTGCCTTTGGAACCCAATGAAACCCACTGGGCATTATGCTTCCTTCTTCATGGAAAGTAATGTGAGATACAATGTTTAGTCTTACTTTCAAGAGTATGTCATAGAATGTCTCAGACCAACTGACCCCTAAATAGTTTATTATTTAACGTGGTGAGCCACTTAAGTTTCATAGAATTAATCTCCCACCTTCTAAGGCATATGTGTCTCAACAATAGCTACAACCTATTGGCTACTTCTTGATCATGTGGTCCAATTAGCATAGTGACATCAATATAGGCACCAGTGTCATATTGTCTGAGATGCCCAAACAGTCAAGATCACTTCAGTAGGTGGGAGAGTTAATATAGCCCTGTGGCCTATAGGACCACAAATGTATATTCTTCTCTTCTAAGTGAATATGAACTGTTTCTGATCTCTTTATAGATAAGATGGAAAAGAAGCATTTATTTGTTCAATGGCCACATACCATGTTCCTGAGGCCATGTTAATCTGTTCTAGTAAAAGCATTATATTTTGTTAGTATTGAGTTTACAATAGTCCATTGATTTACAGTAGTCTACTGTTTTCCTTCAGAGTTCATCTAGATTTTAAATGAGCTATACTAGAAAAATAAATGGGAATATGAGGGGGTCCCACTACTCCTGTATCTTTTTGTTTTTATAGCTTTATGTCCTTAGGATAAAATATTATATGATTTCCCCTTCCTCTGGCTGAGATGAGAGCCTCTTTACATGCTACTAAGCAGGGCTTCTGGTTTTTATACTCAGTATTTAATTGCTGATTAAACACTCCCTGCTTTTTATAGCTTTTTCCAAAACGTTAATCATGCTTAGCACGAGCCCCCAATTTCACTCTTCTTATAGTTATTATTATCCATTCCCCTTCCCCTCACACCCACAGATTTCACAAATACTTGATAGATTGCCCCTTGTGTTGTAGCTAGATATCAAAGTGGTCTTCCAATAAAACACATATCTCAGTATTCACACCCTTGTGTAGTCCTCCTTTTCCCTGAAATCTGGATTGGTCCTATAACTTGCTTTTGACCAATAAAATACAATGGGAGTGTTGCTACATATCTTTAGATGTAAGGCTGTAAGAAGCTTTTTAATCTTCTGCCTGGGTTTCTCAGAATACTTGCTCTTAGATCATTCTCTGATCCTGGACTTCACATGACAAGAAGCCCAAACCACAAGCAGAGACCACATTCCCTCAGAGACCACTTCACAGCCCCAACTGAGCTCTCAGCCAACGGAGTATATCAACTGCCAGCCAGGTGAGTGAGCCACCTTAATATCTGCTCAATTGAGCTGTCAGATGTTTGCAGCTGCAGTCAGCACCAGAGAGTGGCAGCATATGAGCTCCTAAATTATAACTCTCCAGCTAAGCCCAGGTAACCACAAAACCCTGTTTTAAGGCATAAAATTTGGGGTAGTTTGTTAAACAACAGTACTTAAAACAACTGGCATATTCTTTCTTATTCGCTACTGGTAAAAAATTTTAACTATTACAGACTTATTTTGTGGTAGGAGTTATTTGTATTCCAGCTACCATCAGTGGTGGAGTCGTCTTTGCTAGCCAGTTGAAATGTGATTCAGCTGCTGCATCTCATCTTAGCATCTATACTATCATACCACTTTTGGTAATAGCTGATAAAGTTTGAGTTTTCCAGAAAGCAGGTTTTAAAGACTGATATTAGAGTACACAGAATTTATTAGTTCTCTTAGGGCAAGAGAGAGAGAGAGAAAGGGAAAAGGAGGAAAGGGAAGATACTAGGCAGAAATGTTGGGTGATGATGCAGTCTTAACAAAGACCACAATTAAATTCATAGGAAACTCTGAAGCTAGGAAAGTTTTTCAGAGCTGTCCCTTGTTGTTCCTCCGGAGAGGAGTCAATGAAAATAGGTTACCCCTGAGAATAGGGCAAATGCAAATTGCCAAAGGTAATGGCCAGGGAGCCCTGACAGCTGAAGGCATTCAGTCAGCAGTGCTCTAGAGGCTGGGGATAAGTTCCAAAGGGAAGATCCAGGTGGTTTCTTATAGCATCCCCAACACCAACCTTCCCTCTTTTTTGCCTATTAACTTGTAACCAATATTGATGTTACCTCAGGTGTATATTCCATCAGCACAGATTTCCTCACACCCACATAATGTACATCGATATCTCCTCTACATATTCCAAAAGCATCACTTCTTGTGTTACTATGGTGCTTATAAAATTCTATTATAGTTGATTATTTCCTTGTCTTAGACTAGACTAGACTGTGAGCTCTAGGAGAGAAGAGAATTTATATTTTTTTATATAAACAATGATAATTACAATGCTGGAAATATAGTAATCCTTAAAAAATATGGATAGAGAAAATAGTCAAGCATTCCAAGTGCATAATGATATGGCTATTAAACCACTGTCAAATCACAGATAACCACCCTCTTTCTGCCTCCCTCCCAGGCTGTTATTACTTTGATCAAGTAGGTGCTAATTTAAAGGGTAGTGGATTTGCAGTTTCAGAGTGCTTACTTGAGTGTAATCCCAGGGGTATGTTCACAGCTTTTAACTGTCTTTGAGCTTCCTATAGCAAATAATAACTATTTCCTGAATCAGAGACTTCTAAAAAGTGGAATGTAGAGTATAAAACAGAATCTCAAAAGAATCTAGCCTGTAAGACTAATGTTTGATAAATGTAGTAAGCAGGATAAGGTAATCCTGTGATGAATGAAGATGATTACATTGTTATTATTACATTTACTTTTATAATGCAAAGACCATATGAACTTTTGTAATTGAATATATGCTTATAAGTAACAAACATCACAAGTGACAACCTGCAATAATCCACCAAAGTCAAAATTGCATGTACACTGTTTGCTGAAACCAGTCCTAAAGTTATTCTTTTAAACCATGTCACTTAAACAGCAAACCACACCGTTTTCATAACTGACTGCATGGAACAATATAAGATGCTGCAAATGTCAAGATCAAGAACTTTCTTGGTCCATACTTGCAAAAGCTTAAGGTATAAAGCTTCATATCCGAGCTTCATTTAAGGACAAACCTCTAACATTATTTTGTCTCCCCCAGTTTCACTCCTTATCTGTTTTTCAATGTATCAGGCCTATAAATTGGATGATAGGTTTTGACAGCATTCAATCAGTAAAATCTGCCCTACCCAGATTCAGAACCTGTTAAGAGATTGGCAAAAATGGACATAGATGGGCATGTAAATGATGCCTATATGACTGACATAGCTATATTGGAGGTTATGGGTAAAGTTGGCCAGGTAAGTGACTGTGATATTTATACCTGCTCCTCAATTTAGATCTTGGTTGCCTTCCACTTCTCTGTAGTAGAAAGGGCAGAAAAGCCCACATCTCTCATTCCTGAGTCCTCTTCAAAGATTAGCCTCATTCAATTGAGAAACATTGGCACTTACTAAACAGATAACTCATTTCAAATCCACGGGAAATAGTTAAGGGATTGGGCAAAATACTGGAAGTACTTAGGGAAATGCTTACTTTTGAGAGCTCAAAGAATGAGGAATACCTGTTCTTTCTTTGAGGGAAGAAAGAAGGAAATCATAAATTTCACAATTTTTTATACACCAATTAGTAAAATTATAAAATAAAATGCTTAAATGTATAGGCTTCAGTGGGCTGGAAAATCACTGACTTAGGCAGCAAATATCTAGTAAAACGAAAGCAAGGGGGAATTTGACACTCTTGAAGCTAAATATTGATATAAGTTATTTATTACCATTCTAGGAATCAAAAAAATCAGGGTTTTTAAAAAATCATACCCCAAACCAAAAATGTCATAAGTTTTTTTAGTTATACACTTGAAATACATTAAATGTAAAAGCTTTAAAGACATGTTAAACTTTTAACCTAACTTATGTAATTAAAAAAGAATCAAGTAACATATTATTCAAGCAGAGTAATAAATATGCCAATAAACATTCTTTTATTTTTTTCTTTTGAGATGGAGTCTGGACGTGTCACCCAGGCTGGAGGGCAGTGGTGTGATCCTGGCTCTCTGCAACCGTCACTTCACAGGTTCACATAATTCTCCTGCCTCTGATTCCAAAGTTCCTGGGATTACAGGAGTGCACTACTGTGCCTGGTTAATTTTTTATATTCTTAGTGATGGGGTTTCACCATGTTGGTCAGATTGGTCTTCAACTCCTGGCATCAAATGATTTGCCTGCCTCAGCCTCCAAAAGTGCTGGTATTACAGATGGGAGCCACCATGCCTGGCCCCAATAAACATTCTTAAAATGTCTAAGAAACACAAGAGTTTAATTTGATGTAACAGAATCCTATACTACTATTTGTACCCCCCACCCTGAGGAGGGGAACATAATAGAAGCTACTCAAATGTGTTTAATTATGTTAACCTTTTAAAATATAGATAAAAATAAACAATCAGTTCTGTGTATTAAGGTCTGTGAAATTTGTTTAGAAAAAATTTCCAATAAATATGTAGTATAGGAACTCTTTTGTAACTCAAAAAATAAACATTTTTAATGGAATATGTTTTTCTTATTCATTTATCACATATACAAAGAAGTTTAAATATCAAAATACAGTTTTCTTTCTTTCTTTCTTCCTCTTTCTTTCTCTCTTTTTTTTTGAGACAGAGTCTCACTCTGTTGTCCAGGCTGGAGTGCAATGGCACAATCTTGGCTCACTGCAACCTCTGCCTCCTGGGTTCAAGCAATTCTCCTGCCTCCGCCTCCCAAGTAGCTGGAACTACAGGCACCCACCACCATGTCTGGCTAATTTTTTTGTACTTTTAGTAGAGACGGGGTTTCACCATGTTGGTCAGGCTAGTCTTGAACTCCTGACCTCAGGTGATCCACCCACCTCGGTCTCCTGAAGTGCTGGGGTTAATGGTGTGAGCCACCACGCCTGGAAAAATACAGCCAACTCTTTAAATTTAAGTTGGAATTGCAGTACCAGTTTCAATTTCCTTTCCAGGCAGCAGGCTCTGTCATAGAATATTGAATGAGAAGATAATTTCTTATACTTCTGAAGCTTATATTTCAGTAGGGGTAAGACAGATAATAAATATATCAAGTATATAAATAAATAAATAGATATTCAAGTAGTGATTATTGCTTTGTGATGATGACTGGAAGTGACAAAGGGATTTATGAAATTGGTTGGACAGAAAAGACCTCACAAAAAGATAATATTTAAAAAGAGACCTAAGTGGCAAGAAGAAGCCAGGGATGTAATAAACTGAGGCAAAAGTATTTCAGGAAGATAACACAGGCACTAAAAGTCCTGGAGGTGGGAACATGTTGATGTCTTTGAAGAAAAGAAAAAAATATATATATATATATATGAGCATGGCATTGAAAAGATCGAGGAAGAGTGAAGAGGAGATTAGTAACACATGGGTTTGGATAGTTGTGGAGATAAATTATGTAGGCCTCTCAGACATAGCTGCACAGTTCTAGTTGCATTCTAATGCATTTGGAAACCATTACATGGTTTGCATAGAGTGGTGAAATGATATTGATCATGTTTTAAAGATTACGTGTAGAAAATTGGATGAAGGAGGACAGAATGGAGGAAGAGATACAAGTTTCAAGGCTTATAGATCTAGGAAAGAGATAATGGCTGATGGCAGAGGGCATGGAGAGAAGTAGAGAGATTATGAGAGGTTGAAGCAGTAGAATCAAAAGAATTTTTGGGTGGAATGGCCTTAGAGAATGAAAGAAAGAGAGAAATCAGTAAGCTTTTGGTTTGAACAACTGAGTAGTGGCAATACCATCTACAGTGACTGGGAGACGAGCAGATTTTGGATATGAGAATCGAGAAGTCTGTTTTCGTATGTCCAATACATATTGGACATCCAGGTAGAGATAGTTTAATGGATGATTGGATATATGAATTTGGAACCTAGGAAAGAGATCTGGGTTAGAGAAATATATATTTTAGTAGTAGATGAGTATCCTTAAAAGCCATAAGGGAAGGATGAATGAAATTTCAAGAGGGAAGTTGGCCCTGGAGCAAAAGGAGTCATAGGGCCTGGAGCACATTTAGAGATTCAGCAGAGAAGGACCCAGAGAAAGATTCATGTCACATGCTCAATGTTTGGTATGATTCTCCCTTTCGGTCTTGATGCTAGAATGTTATTATTCAGTTCTTGTTTTTGGGACAGAACTACGAGTACAACTGAGGTTGAGATTAGTCACATTATTTTTTATTTTCCAAAGATGTCGTAGAATTAACTAGAAAGAAATGAGTGACTCATTAAGTAGCCCTTGTAAGGCAAAAGAGGCAGGTTAATCCTTCAATAGACCCCAAGATGGCCACATGAAGATTGTGCTTGCCTCTGCCCACAGGCATTTTCCCCCTACCTAAGCTTCCTTGACAAACTGACAATGTTACATCCTAGTGTCCCAATTCAATCAGCTATTCCTTAAAGGACTGTGGCCAAAGTCTTTTCTATTTTAGCCATGGGTCCTGATATTCCACATCTACCTATTATACCCTGGGTCCAGTTTGCTTCCACACATTTCCTAATCTTCAAACTCCTTGTTTCTTAAACAGATCATTTCCCTCTAGAGCTTAATAGTTCTTGCCAGTCTCCTCGACTCTTCCGGGGGCTGCACTGAGCATTATCCTTGTTATACTATTGGCATCGATGCCCTTGCACAATTCTTGTGAGAGCAAATTGTTTCAAAGGCACTGCGCAAGCTCCTCAAGAATTGCGTTAGAGTAGAAAGATGAAATGAGAGCAACAGATGTCATCACACTTCTATTTACACACCCACCTCTGCTAAACAGCAAATAACACAAAGCCCAGATTCCATGATTCCTCCCTGCTGAGAACGGTTTGGTCATTCTTTCAAGAGGCAGTCCTTAGGATGTTGGAAATTGCAATCAGTGTAGAGTACAAGAGAGAGCTGAGACTCTGTTCTTGAATTTTTTTTTTATAAGTGTTATATAAATTAAGGTTTCTCTACTCTCCATAATATGCTTTCTGGCATATAGAATGTGTTAGACACCAGATATAAGCACGTGTGTTTGAATTTGGGCTTCATATAAATGAGAGGTTAGAGGTTTCATAACTTTCTGGTTTCCTGATACCCTAATGTCTTAGAAATTTTTTTCTCTCATGACTCATAAGAAATACCTGACCATTCTATTGTTATTTGTTTTTAATAGTGAGGTCCAAACAACTTAATAGTAATAGTTTGTGTGGTGTTAGACAGCTGTTGCTGAGTTTTTCTTTAAAATTGAAAATATCCTTCAGTGCCTCTGTGAGTTGGCTGCCACAGGCATCTCGGTGCTCATTTGGGAACTATGCAGCCATGTGACTAGCTGAAACAATGTCAAACCTGGCACTCACAAAGCATCTTCCATGGAAGAATATGTCCTCATCTATAAGTCTCCTGCATTCTTTAATAGACATCTGGGCTTTGAATATTTGGGAAATTGTACATGATGACCTTTGGAATTCCCAATTTCCAGCAAATGTTAAACAAATGGCAAGAAAGTTAATCTTTTCCACAAGGAGTGAAGGAAATAGTTCAACCATTCACTATTTATTATTAGTAGCAATCGTGTGCAAAATAAGGCACATTTATGTAAACATGAATGCTCTTCCAACTCAATGTCAATCTGAAAGTTTATAAAACATAATAAAAAGCTGTGCCCTGGCTGGTAGTGAATGACATGTGTTTAGCATTTATTCCCTTTCTCTTATCCATTCTAAATGTGAAAGGCTGCCTGCATTTAATCAGGTTCTCCCATCATTAACAGCCTATAAAAAGGCACAAGATGATAGAAAAAATATTTCTGAGTATTTAAAGCAAAAAAGTGATGAATGATGCATTTCCCCCAGAATTCAGGTGTTCTTCCTACACAGTCTGCCTGTGAACATTTTACTGTTGGGCATAACAGCCAAGTTTCAGCAAGCAGAACAAGATGTTCCTTTGCTTTCTATCAGGGGATGTAAAATGTTTGCTTTTTCTTGACTGCATTCAAGATTACTATCAAGTCTATGAAGTGAATGTGGATAGGAGGGTCAGGATCTGTGACTGGTACAAGAGGCACAATTATGCTTCATTGCCCACATATTTTAAAATTCTCTCTTGTTCCTTATGTATGGCCATTGTGCGCATTCCCAGATCTGGTTGGAATACAGTTTGTAACTGGCAGTGCTGAATTGTCCTGCCGTGGAGATTAAAAGCATATATCTGAGTGAGTTAATTGACTGCTTAGCACTTTGAAAAGCACAAGCTGGGTGTTTCCTGCCCTGGAGTCCAACCTCAGAATGACCACCCATGGTCTGTTCCACACATGAGGTTGGGGCAAACCCATTTATTTCTTTATTTTCTTATTTGAGAATTCTCAAAATATGTGTGCCAGATGATCTTCCTGCCAGAAAAACATTTCAATCAGAAATGATGGATCAAGCATTTGCCGAGAAACTGGAGAAAGAGGAGGAAGCAAGAGTCTGGCTCAGTTTATATGTTTCAACCCAATGTTGCACAAGACAAAGTGCATCCATGTATATTATGAAGTTTGCTTTTCTCTATTTCATTTGACTTTATATAAGACTAGAGTGGAATAAAGCCAGATCTATTATTTCTTTTATGTCTAGGATGTAGGCGTGCACCCCATGCAGCTGGAGAATAACACTCAGCATGTGTTGGACATTCAGTAAAAGTTTACTGTCTCAAACCATGAAAGCATTTCCACTCACTTCCTCTTTGGAGCAGGTCTTGCCGGACAGACAAGTGGCTAATGATGGAGGCTGGGCCATGGCTGGGAATTATTTCTAAGTAATTGGGAGCATGAGAAACAAAGATCAAAACCAAAGACCATGGAGGAAAACTCAGGGTGAACACAGCATCTAACTGACAGAACCTAGATTCCATAATCTGGTTGGCAACATATCAAGAAAGCAACTCAAGAAAAAACAAGGCAGAATGGGATATTCTTACCTGGTTTTTACATGTTTCCCTTTTTGTTTTGTTGAGGGATAATTAGTAGAAGAAATGTAATCTCTAGATGACAACTATCATTTGGCCATGTTTTCCAATTCCCATCACTGTCTATATACTACTTTTTTAATTTTTAATTTTTAAAATTTTTATTTTAGGTTCAGGAGTACATGTGCAGGTTGGTTATATAAATAAATTCATACCTTAGGGGTTTGTTGTACAGATTATTTAATCACCCAGGTAGTAAGCCTAGTACCCAATAGTTATTTTTTCTGGTCCTCTCCCTCCTCCCACCCTCCACCCTCAAGTAGACCCCAGTGTCTATTGTTCCTCTCTTTGGGTCCATGTGTTCTTATCATTTAGTTACCACTTGTAAGTGGGAACATGCAGTATTTGCTATTCTGTTTCTGTGTTAGATTGCTAAAGATAATGGCCTACAGCTCCATCTGTGTTCCTGCAAAGGATATAATCTAGTTCTTTTAATGGCTGCA
Organism: Cacajao melanocephalus; assembly: GCA_963573385.1. Lineage (NCBI taxonomy): Eukaryota > Metazoa > Chordata > Mammalia > Primates > Pitheciidae > Cacajao > Cacajao melanocephalus. The sequence continues at coordinate 18,427 of CAUYLG010026400.1, read as the reverse complement.
TTGTATTCTGTAGTGTGTATGTACCACATTTACTTTGTCCAATCTGCCATTTATGGGCATTAATTTGATTCAACATCTTTGCTATTGTGAATAGTGCTGCAATGAACATATGCATGTGTCTTTATGGTAGAATGATTTATATTTTGGGGGGGTATAAACTCAGTAATAGGATTACAGGGTCAAATGGTAGTTCGGTTTTTGGCAGTTTGAGGAATTGCCACAATGCTTTCCACAATGTTTGAAGTAATTTACCCTCCCACCAACAACGTATAAGTGTTCCTTTTTCTCCACGACCTCTCCAGCATCTGTTATTTTTGACTTTTTAATAATAGATGTCCTGACTAGTGTGAGATAATATCTTACTGTGGTTTAGATTTACATTTCTTTAATGATCAGTGATACTGAGCTTTTTTTTTTTCCTATGTTTGTCGGCATCATGTGTGACTCGCTTCAGTCAGACCCAATTTTTAAACTAACAACATGATTTACTGAAATGTAAGAATTTGAAATGAGAATTATAGAGTATACTAGACCCAAAGGCATAACAATAATTACTTATTGAGAGAATATTGTATACAGGGTACTAGGCAAAGTATTTTACATGTATTATTTAATATTTTGGCAACATGACAAGATATTATTACTATTATTATCCTTTTTTCAAAATGAAGGAACTGACTCAAAGATTTTTAGTGACATGGCCATGGATATGAAATTAGTAAGAGGCAGGAACTAAAATTCTAACCTAGGCTGTCATCCAGAACTAACACTCATATTACCTCCCTTAGCAATCTCCCTGGGAGATCCATAATCCAAATGCAGACGCACAGCATAACAACATGAAAAGTGCTGAAGAATAGTTTTGGTGCAACATATGAGTGAGGAAAAATGAACATGGTGCAGAGATAAAAACTAAGCAATGAGATTTCTTGAAGATTTTGGAAGTCATGGCAAACACATAAGAATAAATGTAAGATAAATGGCATTTATCTTACCAAGAGGGATTAAATAAAAATAGCAACACTAAATAGTAATTTAGAAATGTGAATTTCCATTTTTTAATAAGGAAAACACCTGGTTCAAAATTTAACAGATCACTAAAGTATATAAATATGTAGTTCTCCCTCTAAGCCCCTCCATTTCTCTGTGCAGGGGCAGCTTCTGCCACTTTTTACAAGGATATCTTTGTATTATGTATTCAAAATTTATTTTCTCTGGATTTGGATAATCAGAGAGGCCGTTTGGGCACTGATTTTGGAATAGTGAAGTAGTGGTTATTTGCAAATACTTTCTCAGATATGCCTTAGTTTCTGTACGTTCTCACAAGTCTGAATTTTGATAATCCACTTTTGACTAAATGCCTTTTGTACATTATTTCTACTTGACTATAGTTATCCTGATGGACAATAGATCTTCAATTTATTCCTCCTGTCTATTTTTCACCCTTTGACCAATAACTCTCTGTTTCTTTCCCCTTCCTACCCAAGCCTCTGGTGAGCATTGCAGGTACAATGGAATACCATTCAACCTCAAAAAGAATGGAAATTCAGTCATTTGCAACAAAGTGGGTGGACATAGAGGATATTATGCTAAGTGAAATAAGTCAGATACAGAAATACAAATGCTCCATCATCTTATTTATATGTATATTCTATTCAAAATTTTCTTAAAAAAATGAGTGAAACAGGATCAAAACAGGGATTCCTTACCCACCATTGAGAAGAAATTGCTTTCAAATACTTTAGAAGAACTAAACTTTATAAATCATTCTCAGCTCTTCATCAAAATAGCCTTTCAAATGATCTCAAAATCTCAACTGCCTACTTTCCAATGCTTTCTTTGCCTACGCATATATGCAAATACATATGTGTATGCAAGTGTGCAATACTTTGAAGTAATTATGTATATAAATATGAACTTTTATATAAGATTGTGAGATATATAATTCCACATATAAAATTTGAAATTTTCACAAGTTCAGATTCTTCCTGTCTTTGGTCTATCTGCCTTGCTGAGATCTGTGTGGGCTTTATCTTTACGTTATGATAGAGGAGAGACAGCTGTGTCCCTGAGAGCAGCAAAGAGTTAGCCACAGCATAGTGGGAAGAGTTAAGTGTGAAAACAGAGGCAACCTCTCTTTATTCTTTATGTTGACCAGGACCTCACAAGTATACACTGCACAAGCACACCTGCAGCACAATCACCTTTACAGAAGTATCATGTACATTTCTGCATATCATTTGGGATGCATCAAAATCCTTCCCAGAAATCTTTCTAGACTGGGCACAAAGAAAAATGGTAAAATTGTGTAATTGGTCTTGATTCTGCTGAGTCATTCTAGGGCATGACCAGCAAGAATACAGAAACTTACATGTCAAAGCTTTGAGGCTTTGTGGTGTGTGCCGATGATTGTTCTGGAAAGAATGTCAGGTTCTACTCAATCCACATCAGACGGTTCTCTCATCCTCTATGGAAAAAAGATAGTGTTAATGGTTTTATCTTGAGAGCTTGAAAGCTTGGCTCTGAAAAAGGAGGACTTCTCTTCATAGAAAGATGTATGTGACCAGCAAGAGTTTTGGAACTAAACAAATCAATTTTTTTGTTGCTGTTTGCTATTGCTAAATATATTACTGTGGACAGTTTCCCTGGTCTGACTCTAAATCTTCTCATCTATGAAATAGGGATAATCATCATGCAATAATGCCAACTTTTCAGCTTTGTAAGCATTATATGAAATAATGTATTCATGGTACCTAGCATATTGATTTGCATTACTCAGTGTCAGTTTCGCTGTACCTACACTGGAAGTGGGAAAAGGTTGCTTGCAGGGAAACCCAAGGACCTGCCCTCATCTCTTTCTCAAAACAAGAAAAGCCTCAGATTCTGGAGATGTTCCTATGGGAAGTGGAGCTTGCAGAGGTTTGAGGTGGTTTGGGATTTATTTTCTTAAATTCCCACTCCTGTTCCTTCTCTTCTCCTTTTCCTCTGAGAGAGAATTGGACGGATTCACTGCCTGGGCACAGGTGTACAAAGTGCTCAATCTCATGGGAACAAGAAGCATAGTCTGTTCAGCTGAATACCCCAAACTTCTGTCTTAGTTCATTTGTGCAGCTATTATAAAATACCCGAGACTGGGTCATTTATAAACAACAGAAATTCATTTCTCAGAGTTCCACAGGCTGGGAAGTTCAAAATCAAGGCATCTGCAAGTTTGGTGTCTGGTGAAACTTGTTCCCTATAGATGGAGCAATCTAGGTGTCTTCACATGGCAGGAGGATCAGAAGTGCAAAGGGAGAGCTGAACACTGTGTGAAGCCTTCTTTTTAAGGGCATTTATTTCATTCATGAGGGAGGAGCTCTGGTGATGTAATCACCTCATAAAGGCCCCACTTCTTATATTACTATCACATTCTCGCATTCAAGATTGTTTCAACATGAATTTTGGAGCATACACATTCAAACCATAGTACTTTACAAACTGTTTTCTCACCAAAATGCTTACTTGTTTTGCAGCCTTCTTATTTCAACATAGAAAGTAGACAGAGATGTGGCATATATATGAAGAAATGGCCCTACCCAGAACCCTGTAAGGGTCTATCCTTAGTGTCCAATATCTTCTATGATGTAAGAGAATAAGCAGGATCAGCTGTTGGTCAGAACGAATTCATAAACATGTCCCAACATCTACCAGTTACATTTTTTATTGTACTACTACAAAATTCTGGTATGATTGACTCTTCTCATCTGTAGTTATTTTTTGCATTTTGTGTGCAATTATTAATTACTCAGAATTGGTATCTTGGTCATATTACTGTTTGACAGAAAATGCACACCTCCCCTCAAACACATATAAAAGATGAGAAACTGCACCCTTGTGAAATTTAGAATCTCTTTGAGATTCTGAAGTTTAGTGTCTACAATCACTTGGTGATTGAGTTTTTACATTTTTGACATTTTTCGAAATGAATTCTTCTCTGACGCTAAACCTGGAATAGTTGCTTGTCTTTCAATGTATTGGGTTAAATGTTAAGGGGAGAGCATCACCCAGGAAATTCCCTTTGGTATTGTAGCAGATGCTGAGCAATAGTAGGGAGTCAATTGTGGAAGGGTTGCTAGACATAGTCAGGACCCTGTGATAATCTGATCACTGAGACCTGTTCAAAGCATTCAATATGTGAAATTCAGGCTGACTCAATCATTCTCTACGGCCACCCAGGCAGCTTCCTTGAGTATATTTTTAAAAAATGATCCAGACAGCAGCTGCAGAAAATTTGTGGACCCTTTTCCCTTTGAGTGAGCATTTCCAGAAAGAAAAATAAATAAAATGTCAGAGTTGGTTCATCTGGTTTGCTGGACAAACTCTCCCTCTTCTGTGAAGGAGGTTGAGTTGAGGAACGTTGTGGTTTCTGGGATTCACAGCCGGAGACACAGCACAACGCACACCTTATTTGAGAGCAATTCACATCATACATTTTCATAAGGCATGGACCAGAAAGCAAGCTTTGTTTTCAAACTGTGTTTCCTTGGCACTGGTTGCAGCAATTTGGTGTGTGGTTCATTGTCAAAATGCTGTGGGTGGCAAAAGCAATCAACTAAGGGTGCATGAAATATTTAAATTGGGGTGGTTTGCTGAGGCCATTTACTCGACTCTTAACACCTGTACTCCAATGACAACAATTAAGTCTCTTGTGGGGTAATACTCTGTATCATAGGATGTCAGAGTTGGCAGAAAGCATACTGAGCAAACATGTTGTGTACTGGGCCACACAGTAAATATTTAAAGCTTTACAGGCCACACAGTATCTGTCACAACTACTGAAATCTCTTCAGTTCTGCCATTATAGAACAAAACCAGTCACAGACAACACATAAACAAGGGGGTGTGGCTGTGTGCTAATAAAACTGTATTTATAAAACAGTCAGTGGCTGGATGTGGCTCAATGGTTGCAGTTTGCTGAGTCCTACTTTAGATACTATTGCTTCCTTTTGCAGAGGAGGAAAGCAAAACCCAAGGAGACTGAAGGAGGCTGCCACTGTCAAGGGCCAGTTAGTGGCAGGACACAAAATATCAAAATTCTATAATAAATTCTGTTACTTTTGCTCACGGTTTTGTGTTTTGAACATAAAAACAGTCCCCCTGTTGTCAGAAGCCTGAAGAAGAAAGAGACAACTTTCCCTTCTAGGTTTTGTCATTACCTTAGCTAAAGTAAATGTCTCCATTTGAGAATGCTACTATTCTTTGAACATTTAATATAGAAGAAAACTTTAATGGAATAGATAATGGAATAGACAGATATAAGTATGTTTAGGAAAAATATGCATTTTAAATATTGAATTCGTTATTTAAGCCATAAGGTAAAATCATTGCTAACAGAGGAGGAAAAAAATGATTTGGTTATTAATAGTCTGCTTCTTTGCTCAGAATATAGGTATCCTTGTTTTCCAGAATGCCCATTCCTATCCTCTATTTATTTTAGTTTTACCTGCCCTTCACATTTTCTGTGAGGCCTTAGAGTTTTGTGAAAACCCAGTTACCAGTGACCTCATCTGCAATAGCACTTATTTCATGTGTTTCTTTTGTAGTATTCTATCCCTTTGATGATGTCATAACCTACATTATTTTAGTTACATCATTATTTTTTATAATATTTAATAAAGGAGAATTAGGCAGTAAGAAGAGAAAAAGATGATAGATAATTTTTAATGCTGGTGGGGGAGAGAAAGAAAAAGAGAGAGAGAGAGTTTGATGGAGACATCACTGATAATTCTCTCTGTTAAGAAAAAGAAGGATGAGAAGTAGGTGAGGATCACAGGTCACCTTGTTATGCTCTATTTGGATGAGGTCTAGTTCAAGATCCTTCCAGGCACGGATAGCACTTTATAAATACTCTAAACTTGGTGGGATGAAGGATGCTTGCACATCGCCCAGGTTAGTATGCTAGAAAGCTGACTTAGAGGCTGTTCCCCCACAGCAGATTCTATGGATCATTAACTCTGATACATATGAACATGTGTTACATAAATGAATGTTTTTTTTTTAACTCAAGTAAATTTGGGAAATGATGGATTAAACAAAGACCTACAGTCTTCTTATGTGAGGGCTTCTCAAAGCCTTTCATGTGCCAGTTATTTAGGAATTACCAAGACAGGGATAGAGTGTGCAGTGGTTTCCTAACATTACAAATCTTTGTATCATTTTGTCATGAAACACAGAATGAGACAAGCAACCCCTAGAACACATCTGGGAAATGCTGAATTCAGTTCTGTATTGGTGGAGTCTGACACTCTCCAGTGGCAGACCCTACATTTATGTCCTTAAGGTTAGCTTGGGACCTCCTCAAGAGCAAGACAGTAGGACACTTACTGAATGAGTCAGCAGGCCAACATGCACTGTGACAGAATGCATAGACCTGATTTACTTTCATATCAGTTTTTTCAAATATTCTTTCTTTCCTTCCAAATAGCTCACCCTCTGTGTCATGTCTCCTTACTCACTGTTCCCTACTCCTGATGCAAACAAATGCACAATTAGAGGGTCCCTGATGACCCTGGGGCCCCAGAGAGGTCTTCCGCTTCCCTTTGGCCTTTTTAATTGTGAAACAGAGCCAGAGGTTGTCTGAGGGTGTTTAACTTTAGAGCAGAGCTGCTACTACTGTGGCCTCCCCACCTTGTTCCTGCCTTGGGGCCTTTGCCCAGATCTTCTCTCCTGCCCCTTTCCCTTTTGCACCTGGCACTCCTGGTTTCACTTATCCTGCTTTTTTTCTCACCACTGATGAGCATTTAAAACACACACACCATTTACTAACTTATGCTAATCAGCCAATTTAATGAATGTTATATTTTGACAATGATGTGTTTAATTTCTCAATTCTCTAATTGGTTTTTATATATTAGCCTGGATTTGTCTTATGAATATAAATTCTTTTGAAATTCCTTGTTTCCTTCCACTTTCCTTACAAATTACAGTTGTGTTTTCTGCCTCTTTTATATGAAACTTTCTCTGGGAAACTACACCTTTAATTTTAGTCTAACTTTCTTATCACACATCTCTCCAGAAGACTAAGCAAGCTCAGGGTAGATTTATTTAAAAGCTCTGATATTGACACTAATGATACATCCATCCAACATCCCTGTTGCGGTTCGTACCAGATGAGTTCTGGAGTTCCTGAGGGTTACACTAATTTGAAACCTATCTGGCTCAACATTGCACTGATTATGTTGAACCCACTTAAATGCACTTTTCAATCCAAAGAATTTGCATGTACTTCAGAAGAACCTTGTGATGAGGGTACCAGGAGACTACCTGTGAGTAGAAACCAGATCCATTTTTGCTTTCCCAAGAACCTCAAAATTCCACAGAACCACATCATTTCCTATAGTTGTATCTTAGGAGCCCTGAGGTAGGTGGTTGTGTCAAGGCATACTTTATTTCCTACCATCCCACCTGCTCACTCCTTCTAGATAGACATCTTGACTTCTTTGCCGTTCCTCCAAAGTACCCAGCACAATCTAGTCTCAGCGCCTTTGCGTTAGCTGATTTATATGCCCAGACCTCTCCCCTCTCCCCTACCTCCACTTGGGTCATGTCTTAGTCCATTTTGGCTACTATAACAAAATACCATGGAGTGGGTGTCTTAAAAGCAACAGAAATCTCATGGTTTCGAAGGTTGAGAAGTCCAAGATGAAGGCTCTGGCAGATTTGGTGTCTAGTGAAGACCTGCTTCCTCATAGATGGCCATCTTTTCACTGCAACCTCACATCAGAAGGGGCAAGAGATTTCACTGGGGCCTCTTTTATAAGGGCACTAATCCCATTCATGAGGTTTTCTCCCCTCCTGATTAAATTACACTCAAAGGCTCTACCTCTTAGCATCATCACACTGGGGTTTAGGATCTGACATATGAATATGAGGGGCACAAATATTCACACTAAAACAAGTTGCTCACTTACCTCCCTCATGTGAAGCCTTTCAGCTAATCACCCCATTTAAAACAGAAATAGCCCATTCCACCCTGGTATTCTGATATGGTTTGGCTCTGTGTCCCCACCCAAATCTCACCTCAAATTGTGATCCCCAGGTATTGAAGGAAGGGGCTGGTGGGAGGTAATTGAGCCATGGGTGCTGACTTCCCCTTTGCTGTTCTTGTGATAGAGTTCTCAGGAGATGTGGTTGCTTAAAAGTGTGTAGCACTTTCCCTTCCACTCTCTCTCTCTTCTGCTCTTGCCATGTGAAGACCATGCCTGCTTCCCCTTCACCTTCTGCCATGATTGTAAGTTTCCTGGGGCCTCCTCAACCATGCATCCTGTACAGCCTGCAGAAATGTGAGTTAATTAAATCTCTGTTATTCGTAAATTACCCAGTCTCCTTACTTTGACCACAAGGTCCATATTGCTGTATTGAGCTCCAAGATGTAGTTCCAATTACCACTGAAAGCAGGGGCTCCTTCAAATGGAATAAAATCCATGCTTGTGATGGTTGCTTCATTTATTCCTTAAAGCTTGTATATACAAAGTGATTATAGATAGAAGTTTATAAGATTATAGTGAGCTGTTTCATTTCTCTGAGTTCATATGGATATATTTAAACTAATTCTAACTCAATTATATCACTTTATATTTTACTCCAATGTAAAAGGATCCCAATTTACAAACATTCTTTAAAAATTAAGCTAAGTATATTTTTATATGCAGCACCCTTCTAGTAGTTTTTATATCAAGCCATGGGAATTATACTTACTGAATTATCAAACTTTTAAGACATTTTTCCTTTGACAAATTCAGATTTCTTTCAAGAATATAAAAGATCAGTACTCATGGTATGTTCATTTTCATAATGTTGTATTTTGTATTTAGGCAAGAACCCAAAAGTACATACAGCACACATGGGTATGAGTTAATGATTTTATGTCTTTTCCTGATCCTTGCTTGGAATGTCTGGGAGTGGTTTCTATCAGCAATTTTCAAATTTTGGCAGGTACCAGAATCACCTGGAGGGTTCTTAAAAGTGACTGTTGGGCTCTGCCTCCATAGTTTCTGATTCAGTGGCATTTCTTACAAATCCTCTGGTGAAGTTGATGCCACTGGTCTGAGAACACTACCTTGAGAACCACTGGTGTGTATGGTTCTCTGTGTCTTATGAACTCAGCACTACCTACATCAAAAGACCTCGGAGTGCACCAGGAAAATTGAAGCCACTGAATATCACAAAAGCATCCCTTATTCTTAGTGGAAAATAAAAGTGAAGAGTAGAACCTAGACAATTGTTTTTTAAATAAATTCCTCTCATTGCTTTGTATTTCTGCAGGCCGAAATAAAGACCTCGCTATCTCAAGCTGAGCTTTGCCATAAAACATTTTTACTTTTTTCCTATTTTTTGTGATGTTCATTCTTTTTTTCCTTTTCACAAGAAGTTTAATTTCTCAGAGTCCTCGGCTATATTCATACAATTATTTTTTATCATCAGTTAATTCTTTTACTATCTCCTAATTTACAAAGGCTAGTTAAAAAGTACAACAACATAAAAAGTATTTATTTAAAAACATTAGAAGTGTATGTAAAATGTTGTAAAATTCAGAAAGTTCTCAAGAAAACAATTATTTGGTCTAGGTAATATGATATTCTCAGGGTTACTGAAACCATCACAAACAAGCTACTAGTCCAGTAATTTTAAACATAAAAATGAACATAAACCTATAGCTGCTATTTGCATTCTTTGATAATGGCACTATCACTACAAAGAAAGAAACACCTACTATTCACGAAAATTAATTCACAAAAATATTTTCTCCCTGTTGTAATTAAGAACATCTAAAATGAAAATTGTCAAGTTTCCTAGGGCTTTGTTCCACACATAAGAATCCTTTATTTTCAACGAAGGCCATTTCTTTTACTCTAATTCTGGGATTGTTGATATGAGAGTTGGTCCAGGAGGTAGCAGAAAGCTGGGCTCTCTGGTTGTATTGCAGGGGCAGTTAAGAAAGGAAAACTAGCAGAGGTATTTTTCAATGAAGGAGCAATCAAGAAAAGACTCTGAAAACAAGGAACAGAAATTTAAGTAGATTCTGATAAGCACTGGATAAGAGTCTCCAGAAGTGGACAGGAATTGAACTTGTTCCAGTACAGTAGGTTTTTTGTTTTTTTCCTGTTTCCAGGATTGTTCTTACCATTCCTATTTCCCTTTTGGCTAAGTATAATTGATTAATTTTTTTGGTCCTTTCCCAATCTTATTGTAATACCTGTCAGGAGAATGAATACGTAATACTATTCTTTTCTCATTACCGTCCTAATATTGTCACTAGAAATAACTAATGTGCCATTCTGTATTATTAAGAGATTTGTTACATGAGCGATAAAGAACTAACATTCCTTATCTCATTCTATAGTCCCATTTTCCACGCAAAGGAGCTGGTTCAGATAAAAATTAGCTTCGTGCTCAGGTTAAATTCATTCCGTGAAGTGATAGTATTTCAAATGCATTATAGAGGATTCTCCTGTTCTAAGTTCTGAGGTGGGAGGATTTGTCTAATGTTAAAAAAAATGCATATGAAATATAAATGGTAATTTCAGTTCATTTAAAAGAATAAAATAGGCCTTGTAATGCAAGCCTTCTTTAGTATATAATATGAAATGAGAAAAATGGAACAAATATCTTCACCATAAATTAAAGATAGAATCATTGGGAAGTTCAATCTATGAATATGTGTGGGCATGCATGCTTGCACATATATTTCATATCCTTTACAAAATAACAGATCTGCTAGATTTAGGTAACCGTGATAGGGTCATGTTAAAAGACTATACTATTACCTACTATAAATCCTACACTTTACATGAAAAATAACCATAGAAATGTAAGGATTTTTGAAGATAACTTCTAAAAAAATTTTAAAAGACATATTTCTTACCTGAAGAATCTTCTTTGACCAAAAAAGGGGGGGTGGGAATCCATACATATATATGGATTCAAGCAAGATCTCAGCAGATATGTATTACAAACACTTTTTTAGGTGTACCACTCAGTAGAAGCAAGGCCAGCAGAATATTGCTACGTGTTTAGAAGAGTTCAGAGGTGCTTCCAGATAGACCTTTTGGAAAAAGATTTCTGTGAGAGAGAGAGAGAGAGAGCGAGAGAGAGAGAGAGAGAGTCTGTGTGTGTCTACGTGTATCTCTGTGTGTTTATTGTCCTTTTAAAAACAAGGGCAATCATATATTGACCGTTTAGTAGAGGCTACAGTGTATTTCAGTCATGACACATACATGGTTTGCTTTCTCTTTACAAACTGTGTGAGGTAGGATTTTATACTCTTATTTTACAGATAAGGAAAACAGCTCATGGAGGTCATGAAAAATCCTCAATGTCACACAGTTACTATGTAGTAGAGGCATAATGAAAACCTAGTTCAGTTTAGCTCCAAAGTCAATGTATTTTCTCCTCCGAATGCAGAAAGATTTCTAAGAGAGAATTATGATTCTGAGTGCCATGTATAATAACGGATTATACACAAATAAAAATTTGCATTTTCTTAACTACAAGTATATAGGTGCACTCTGTTAGATTGTAACTTGCTATAATTTTGAAATTATAATTATTGCAAATCAAATATCCTAAGTGTGTAGCACTTAGTACGATACACATGAATAGATGCTTTGATACTGTTGCTGCTACTATTAATAATTATGCTCATTCAATAAAGGCACATTCACTTTTGTGAGCTTTTGGTGAATTAGCTTTTTTAAAGAAACTAAGCAGAGCAGGTAACTACATCCTATAAAATCCTAATCTAACAACAGTCTGGGGTAACTGTGTAGGTTTTCACAGTGACTGGGAGGTTTGTGAGGGCACTGGATGTAAACTTTAATGACTCTAAGATAATAGATAATGCTTCTTATCATAAAGAAGTAAGTTTAATTCAACAGCCATTAGGAGAAACTAAAATTTCCAGCCAGATCTAGGTCCAATGATATTGAGTTCTGGGTGTTTCAGCACCAAACTTCAGGGCCACCAACCTTGACTTTTAGTTCATTATGGAAACTAGTGCCTAATTAAAATATTCCTTGGCAAGCAACTTTCTGGAGCAAGGCAGACTAATTACTGTAGGGAATGAGGAGGAAGTCATGCTCTAAATCATACTGTCTGACCTCAGAAGGAGAAATAGTTTAGTGCCAAGAATACAGCTATAGAGGGTAGTGAATAAGAAGGAATAAAATTTGCAGATATTAAATCATACCTCCTGAAGGGGCATTGAATGATATTATACTTCATTCTTGGATTTATTTGATAGCCATGTGGAAGTTGAATGTGCATGAAATGTTTTACAAATTTATAATTTACAAATTACAAAATGTAAAACATCTTAAGATTTTTTGTAATTTATGCATATAACATTTAAATTCTTAACCTATTAATATTTTAAAGTTACTATTGTATTGAAACTGGTGTTTCTATTATCATATTTATCATATCATACTAAATAATGTACTGAAATATCATATAGTAATAACTGCTTTAAATTATCTTTTCAACTAATGAAGGTGAGTTTGGTTTTCTGTCCTTGATTTTGTTTTATTTTTATCTACTGTATTTTATCATGTTATAGTCACATGCAAGAAACAAGCAAGGGGATCGCAACATTTTCTTTAGCATAATAAGGGTTACATCCTCTGACATATTTTTAAATAACTTACATCTTGATAAAGAACCTATGTATAACAGTAATTCTCATTGTTCCTAAATAATAATCTTAGTAGATGTTTGATCTCTTCCTGAAAGTTTGACCTTCTTCCCACTTCAACTAGAAAGAAGTGAGTTATCTCATTACACATCACATGAAAATCTAAATGATTTAACATATAACACACACACACGTGTGAGAAATTCACAGAAATCAGCCTCAGCAGACTTTTATAAAGAGAGAAAGAACTTCGGATCAGTTTTCTACTCTAGAACAAGCATGTTGACGCCTATAGACAGGTGGATTCCATTTAATTGAGTCTTTTCTGATGTTAACAACTGGATATTCTTCTTTAAGAAGTATGTAAGGATGAAAAAAGGAAGAAATTTTTGCAATGACTAGAATCCAATTCAAAAGAATTCTACAAATGTCTACCCCAAAATAAAAGTATAATAGATATATATTTCTTTTAAATATCAACTTTCTGACTTTGCTTCTTAAGAAAAAAAATAACAAACTGTAAACCACGTGGCTTTTAAACTGCTGAACTTTTAAATTGTATCCTATGTTGTATTTGTTCCAATCATCTACTTCTCTGGGACCACTTCTTGCTTTAGGACTCTACTACTAAATCATAAGTATGAATGCATGTATGTATGTACGTATTACTTATGTACTTGCTGAAAGTACATCTTACTTTTAAGTAATGAGTCATAATTATTTGTATTCACGCATGATTCTGCTCCTTTCCAGTAAGCTCTGCAGGATGCTGGCTGTAGTTGAGAGATGTTCCAGCTCTTGCTCTCTTTGGCAACTGCATTATTTCTGCTCAACATGTATTTGCTTTGCATTGGTGATTGTGTAGAGTTTTGAACCCTTTTTCATAGAAAGAGTTGCTGCCTATATAAGACGCAAACAAAAAATTGATCCTCCATCTTTTCAACATTGTGATATTCCTACTTTAGCATTATTAAATATTTCCTTGGCAGTCACAATTCTGACATGACTCAGGACATTATTTCTTTAACACTTTCCATCTGTTATTATGAAACATCCATTGTCCTATGGCTGAAGTCCCTTTATGTTTAATAATACTTGAGGCTTCATGGTCAGAGCTGTGTAAATAAGAATTTGAAGGTTTGTAGAATTTTGTAGAATTTCTTCTTTTTGAGTGATGAAGGACCATCCGTGATCTTTAGGGCAGAACTGTCCAATAAAACTTTCTGTGCTGATGGAATTGTTCTGTATTTGTGCTGTCCAGGATAGTAGCCACCAGCCACATATGCTATTGAGAACCTGAAGTGTCACTTGTTTTATTTAATTAAATTCACTTAAGTATGATTTAAACAGACAGTTATGGCTAGTGGCCACAATATTCAATAATGCAGCCTTAGAGGATAACCAGAAAATTTGTCCAGAAATTTGTTTTGTATTTGGATTTATATTTTTTTTGGGTTTATATTTGTTTTGTATTTGGGTTTATACTATTCATTTTTAACCACAGCATGGTGATAATGACTGAGAGAAAAAAAACATGTATATGTACACATATATCTGTTTGTGTGTGTGTAATTGCCTTTCAAGAAGCCATTTATATTGATAGAGAGATGAAAGAGAATTTCTGTGTATAAAATGTGTTAATCAGTTGGTTGATATTTAGAACACAAAATCATGTAGATTCTGTTACTACGTAAGAACTTGTATTTGGGTTTCCCTAATCCTTAAAACTTCTGGTATCCTACAGATATAACTGTATTCTAAGAATCTGGCATTTAAACTTTCGAATAGATTAGATGACATACAATAATACACTGGCTGCATTTAAAACAAAGAAATGGAGGACATTATGCTGAGTGAAATAAGCCAGCCACAGGAGGACAAATACTGCATGATCTCACTTATATGGAGAATCAAAAAAAGCTGACCACATAGAAGCAGAGAAGAGAATGGTGGCTGTCAGGGATTGGAGGTGAAAGCAAAAGGGAGATGCTGGTTAAAAGGTACCAGGTTTCAGTTAGATATAGTAATTTCTAGAGAGCTATGGTACAGAATGGTGACTAAGGTTAATAGTAATATATTATTGGCTGGGTGTGGTGGCTCATGCCTGTAATCCCAGCACTTTGGGAGACCGAGGTGAGCAGATCATGAGGTCAAGAGATCAAGACCATCCTGGCCAACATGGTGAAACCCTACCTCTACTAAAAATACAAAAATTAGCTGGGCATAGTGGCATGTGCCTATAATCCCAGCTACTCAGGAGGCTGACGCAGGAGAATCACTTGAACCCAAGAAGCAGAGGTTGCAGGAAGCCAAGTTTGCACCACTGCACTCCAGTCTAGTGACGGAGCAAGACTCCATCTCAATAATAATAATAATAATAATAATATACTATTATATACTTGAAAATCACTGAGTAAATTTTAAATGTTCTCACCACAGAAAAAGTAACTATGTGAGGTGATGGAGATGTTAATTAGCTTGATTGTAGTAATCATTTCACAAGGTATACATATATCAAAACATCATATTGTACACCATAAATCTATACAATGTTTATCTGTCAATTATACCTCAATAAAGAAAAAAATTAAACACATTGATGATATGATTGTCTGGACTCAGCACTGTACTTCATTAAAATTATCAAATGAACTTTTGGATTTGGATACCAAATCCAAACAGGTTGCAGCAATATAATGCCATTATTTGAATGTTGGGAAATTTCTGTCTTTGTAGCACTTGACATATGGAAAATGATAGTCATTACGAGCTGTGGAAGTCTTATGGTTCATAATAGGCATGTAGTAAAAATTTATTGAATGTTATCATATCATGTCTACTAGAAAGAATGTTTAAATCATTCATCACTACTGTAGTCCCTCTTTATCCAGAAGGGATATATTTCAAGACCTCCAGTGGATGCCTGAAGCTGTGGATAGTGCTGACCCTATATATAATATGATTTTCTAATATAGACATTCCTATGGTGAAGTTTAATTTATAAGTTAGGCACAGTAAGAGATTAACAACAACTACTAAAATAGAAAAAATATGTTGTAATAAAGGCTAAGTGAATGTGGTCTCTTTTCCTCTCTTGTATGTGCTCTCTCTCTCTCACACAATATCTTAGTTTACTGTACTAACTTACCTCCAGACTGTGGTGAACCATGGGTAACTGAAATCATGGAAAACAAAACTGTGGATAAGGGGGAACTACTGTATATTTATTGGTGAATATAATTTTTTTCTATTGAGTTAGAGAATTTTTGTTTTACTTGTCTCTAATAACTTTTCTTCTCTTTAGAAATTTTTGTTGGATGCCATAATAATGCCATATGTGATTATAAAAGGTTAAGAACAGAGAAAAGGAGTAATTTAAAATATTTACTAAACATTTTAAAATATACTCATTTTTTACTGTTAAAAATCCTAATAAACTGAAGATAACATAGAAACATTCCCTATCAAATCAAGAATAAAATACATGTTTATTTTCACCATTCTTATTTTTTCTGGAGGTACTAAAAATACAATAAAATAGGAAACAAAAATATTATCTTGTAGATGAATATAAAAAGATGAACAAGTTGCCTTTTGCATACAAAATAATATTTTCTGTAGCTAATCTTAGAAAACAAACTAACAATACTAGCAATTTTTGGCTGGGCACAGTGGCTCACACCTGTAATCCCAGCACTTTAGGACGCTGAGGTGGGTGGATCAAGAGGTCAGGAGATCCAGACCATCCTGGCCAACATGGTGAAACTAAATGTCTCTACTAAAAATACAAAAAATTAGCTGGGTGTGGTGGCACGCACTTGTAATCCCAGACACTAGCGAGACTGAGACAGGAGAATCACTTGAACCCGAGAGTCAGAGGTTGCAGTGAGCCGATATCGCACCACCAGTTACTCCTTGCACTCTGGCCTGGTCACAGAACTAGAGTCGGTCACATACACACACACGCACACACACAATACTAGCAATTTTTACAATTTAATAAATTTAGCATGTGCCAGCAACTGTAAAATATTGATTGAGAATGCAAATGCTGGAATTAGACTGGCTGATTCATAATACCACAAAGATATATAACTTTGAATAAGTCACTTATATTACTTATGCTTCACTTCCTTGAGCTATTAAATGGAAATAGTAATAGTATTTAACTTATAGAGTTCTGTATATTAAATGGTATGATTCATGTAAATTAGCAAAGCATCTGGCACTTAATAAATATTAATAAATGCTGAGAGATCCAAGATGGCTGACTACTAGCAGCTCAGGATTGTAGCTCCCAGAGAAAGCGCACAGAACGAGAGGACGCCACACTTACAGATGAATTTTTGTTGCCCACGGACCGGGAGATTCCCAGCGGAGGAGCCCCACGAGTCGCCAGCGCGACTCTTGTGGCCGGCGTGGCGGTTTTGCCAGCGTCCCGGCGCGGCGGTTCTCGGTGCAGAGTGAACAGGACTGCGTCTCCTTTTGGTCCACGTTTGGAGCTCCGGGAAGGCAGATTCGCCTGTTTGCCTGATTGGGGGAGGGATTCAAGAGGGAAGCCAGACCGGAGATTCCTGGGCAGAAAGGCACCATGAATCTTAATGCCGCTGTTTTAGTTGGCGCAGTGGGTTGTTCAGATTTCAGCGCTGGGAATCAACAACTTGGATGTCCACTCAGAGACCTAATTTGAAAGTTGGCAATTATAAATGACAGGTGGATAAACTTACAATGATGGGAAGAAACCAGCATAAAAAGGCTGAGAATACTCAAAATCAGAATGCCTCTCCTTCTACAGGGGATCATAGTTCCTCAACAATAAGGGAACAAGGCCTGATGAGAACAAGTGTGATCCATTAACAGAATTAGGCTTCAGAAGGCGGATAATAAGAAACTTTTCTGAGCTAAAAGAACATGTTCTAGCCCAATGTAAATAAACTAAGAACCTTGAAAAAAGGTTTGATGAAATGCTCACAAGAATAGACAATTTAGAGAGGAATATAAGTGAATTAATGGAACAGAAGAACACGAGAACGTCGTGAAGTATGCACAGGTTTTAACAGTCGAATTGATCAAGCAGAAGAAAGGATATTAGAGGTCGAAGACCAACTTAATGAAATGAAGCAAGAAGACAAGATTCGAGAAGAAAGAGTAAAAAGGAATGAGCAAAGTCTCCAAGAAATATGAGACTATGTGAAAAGACCTAATTTACGACTGATAGGTGTACCTGAATGTCATGAAGAGAATGAATCCAAGTTGGAAACTATTCTTCAGTATATTATTCAGGAAAATCTTCCTAACCTAGTAAGCCAGGACAATATTCAACTCCAGGTAATCCAGAGAACACCACAAAGATATTCCTCAAGCAGAGCAACTCCTAGACACATAATTGCTAGATTCACTACGGTTGAAATAAAGGAGAAAATTCTAAGGGCAGTTAGAAAGGTCAGGTTACCCATAAAGGGAAGCCTATCAGACTCACAGCAGACCTCTCAGCAGAAACCCTACAAACTAGAAGAGAGTGGGGGTTAGTATTTAATATTCTCAAAGAAAAGAATTTTCAACCCAGAATCTCATATGCTGCTAAGCTAAGCTTCATAAGTGAAGGAAAAATACAATTTTTTGCGAACAAGCAAGCACTCGGAGATTTCATCACCACCAGGCCTGCTTTACAAGAGCTTCTGAAAGAAGCACTACAAACAGAAAGGAACAACCAGTATTAGTCATCCCAAAAACTTACCAAAATGTAAAGAGTATCTC
>CAUYLG010026398.1:0-29876 GCA_963573385.1 Cacajao melanocephalus | reverse complement strand
TTTTTGCTTAGGATTCTTTTGGCTATGCAAGCTCTCTTTTGGTTCCACATGAAGTGTGAAGTGGTTTTTCCCAGTTCTGTGAAGAAGGTCATTGGTAGCTTGATGGGGATAGCATTGAATCTATAAATTACTTTGGACAGTATGACCATTTTCACAATGTTGATTCTTCCCAACCATGAGCATGGGATGTTTTCCATCTGTTTGTGTCCTCTTATTTCCTTGAGCAGTGGTGTGTAGCTCTCCTTGAAGAGATCCTTTACCTCCTTTGTTAGTTGTATTCCTAGGTATATTATTCTCTTTGTAGCAATTGTGAATGGGAGTTCACTTTTGATTTGGTTCTCTGTTTGTGTATTATTGGTGTATAGAAATGCTTGTGATTTCTGCACATTGATTTTGTATCTGGAGACTTTGCTGAAGTTGCTTATCAGTTTCAGGAGATTTGGGGCTGAGATGATGGGGTCTTTTAAATATACAATCATGTCATCTGCAAATGGAGACAATTTGGCTTCCTCTTTTCCTAATTGAATACCCTTTATTTCTTTTTCTTGCCTGATTGCTCTCGCTAGAACTTCCAATACTATATTGAATAGGAGTGGTGATAGAGGGCATCATTGTCTTGTGCCAGATTTCAAAGGGAATGCTTCCAGTTTTTGGCCATTCAGTATGATATTGGCTGTGGGTTTGTCATAAGTAGCTTTTAATATTTTGTGATACGTACCATTGATACCTTGTTTATTGAGGATTTTTAGCATAAAGGCTGTTGAATTTTGTCAAAGGCCTTTTCTGCATCTATTGAGATAATCATGTGGTTTTTGTCTTAGATTCTGTTTTTGTGATGGATTATATTTATAGACTTGCAGATGTTAGACCAACCTTGCATCTCTGGGATGAAGCCTACTTGATCATGATGAATAAGCTTTTTGACCTGCTGTTGCATTCTGTTTGTCAGTATTTTATTGAAGATTTTTGTGTCTATGTTCATCACGGATATTGGCCTGAAGTTTTCTTTTTTAGTTGCTTTTTTGCCCGGTTTTGGTATTAGGATGATGTTGGTCTCATAAAACGAGTTGGGGAGGATTCCCTCTTTTTGTATTGTTTGGAGTAGTTTCAGAAAGAATGGTACCAGCTCCTCTTTGTATGTCTGGTAGAAATCAGCTGTGAACCCGTCTGGACCTGGGCTTTTTTTAGTTGGTAGCCTATTAATTGCTGCCTCAACTTCAGCCTTGTTATTATTCTATTCAGGGATTCAACTTCTTTCTGGTTTAATTTTGGGAGAGTGCATGTGTCCAGAAACTTATCCATTTCTTCCAGGTTTACTGGTTTGTGTGCATAGGTTGTTTGTAGTAATCTCTGATGGTAGTTTGTATTTCTGTGGAGTTGGTGGTGATGTCCCCTTTATCATTTTTTATTGCATCTATTTGATTGTTCTCTCTTTTCTCTTTTATTAGTCTGGCTAGCGGTCTATCTATTTTGTTGATCTTTTGAAAACACTAGCTCCTGGATTTGTTGATTTTTGGAAGGGTTTTTTTGTGTCTCTATCTCCTTCAGTTCTGCTCTGATCTTAGTTATTTCTTGTCTTCTGCTAGCTTTTGAGTTTTTTTGATCTTGCTCCTCTAACTCTTTAAATTTTGATGATAGGGTTTCAATTTTAGACCTTTCCTTGCTCCTCATGTGAGCATTTATTGCTATGAATTTCCCTGCTTTAAATGTGTTCCAGAGATTCTGGTATGTTGTATCTTCGTTTTGTTGGTTTTGAAGAACATCTTTACTTCTGCCTTCATTTCATTGTTTATCCAGTCTACATTCTGGAGCCAGTTGTTCATTTTCCATGAAGTTGCGTGATTTTGAGTTAGTTTCTTAATCCTGATTTCTAATTTGATTGCAGTGTGGTCTGAGAGACTGTTTGTTATGATTTCCATTCTTTTGCATTTGCTGAGGAGTGATTTACTTCCAATTATGTGGTCGATTTTAGAGTAAGTGCGATGTGGTGCTGAGAAGAATGTATATTCTGTGGATTTGGGGTTAAGAGTTCTGTAAATGCCCATTAAGTTCACTTGGTCCAGATCTTCATTCAAGTCCTGGATTTCCTTGTTGATTTTCTGTCTCATCGAACTGTCTAATGTTGACAGTGGAGTGTTAAAGTCTCCCATTATTAATGTGTGGGAGTCTAAGTCTCTTTGTAGGTTGTTAAGGACTTGCATTATGTATCTATGTGCTCCTGTATTGGGTGTGTATATATTTAGGATTGTTAGCTCTTCTTGTTGTATTGATCCTTTTACCATTATGTAATACCCTTCTTTGTCTCTTTTGATTTTTGTTGGTTTAAAGTCCATTTTATCAGAGACTAGGATTGCCACCCCTGCTTTTTTTTGCTCGCTGTTTGCTTGGTAATCTTCTTCCATCCCTTTGTTTTGAGTCTATGTATGTCTTTGCACATGAGATGGATCTCCTGAATACAGCACACCAATGGTTCTTGGCTTTTTATCCAATTTGTCAGTCTGTGTCTTTTGATTGGGGCATTTAGTCCATTTACATTTAATGTTAATATTGTTATGTGTGAAGTTCGTCCTGCCATTTTATTACTGGTTGGCTGTTTTGCCCTTTGGTTGGCATAATTTCTTCATTGCATCGTTGGTTTTTACCATTTGGTTCTTTTTTTTGCAGTGGCTGGTACTGTTTTTTCCTTTCTGTGTTTAGTGCTTCCTTCAGGAGCTCTTGCAGGGTAGGTCTGGTAGTGACAAAATCTCTCAGCAATTGCTGGTCCATAAAGGATTTCATTTCTCATTCACTTATGAAGCTTAGTGTGGCTGGATATGAAATTCTAGGTTGAAAGTTCTTTTTCTTTAAGGTTGTTGAATATTGGCCCCCACTCTCTTCTGGCTTGTAGGGTTTCTGCTGAGAGATCCACTGTGAGTCTGATGTGCTTCCCTTTGTGGGCAACCCGACCTTTCTCTCTGGCTGCCCTTAGTATTTTCTCCTTTGTTTTAACCCTGGTGAAACTGACGATTATGTGCCTTGGGGTTGCTCTTCTAGAGGAGTATCACTGTATGTTGGTCTGCCTTGCTAGGTTGGGAAAATTCTCCTGGATAAAATCTTGAAGAGTGTTTACCAGCTTGGATACATTCTCCCTGTCATCTTCTGGTATGCCGATCAGGAGTAGATTAGGTCTTTTCACATCATCCCATATTTCTTGAAGGCTTTGTTCTTTTGTTTTCTCTCTTTGTTCTCTTTTCTTGCCTTCTTGTTTTATTTCATTGACTTGATCTTCAATCTCTGATATCCTTTCTTCTGCTTGATCTATTTGGCTATTGAAACTTGTGTATGCTTCATGAAGTTCTTGTGCTGTGTTTTTCAGCTCCATCAAGTTGTTTATGTTCTTCTCTGAGCTAGTTATTCTAGTTAGCATTTCGTCTAACCTTTTTTCAAGGTTTTTAGTTTCTTTGCATTGGAATAGAACATGTTTCTTTAACTCAGAGAAGTTTGTTATTACCCACCTTCTGAAGCCTGCTTCTGTCAGTTCGTCAAATTCATTCTCTGTCTTGTTTTGCTCCCTTGCTGATGAGTAGTTGTGATCTCATAGTGGGGGAGACACATTTTGGTTTTTGATGGTTTCATTCTTCTTGTGCTGGTTTCTCCCCATCTTTTGGATTTATATAGTTTTGATCTCAGGTAGCTGCTTGGGGAGGTGCCCTTTCCTTTGTCTGCCTGCAGAGGCACTGCTGGGCTGCCACAGATTTAGTGGAACTGCTGTCTCTTTTATATACTCAGGAAAATTAGGCTGGCTTCTGCAACGGTGGCTTCCCTTTGGCCCACCGAGGTGGATAGTTCCTGGTTGCTCTCTAACAGACTTTCTGGGTGCCTAACTCTGGACTGAGAGTTTTTTGGCCTGCTGGGCTTTGTGCAGCAGGGGACCCATCTTGCCGTTTGGGCTGTTTCCCTGCGTTCTGTTCCCCTTCCTACTGGGGGACAGGTAGCTCCATCCCATTGGCTTTTTGGCCAGTGCTTCCGCCTGGATCTATGCTGACAGCCCTGGTGCTGGCAGAAGGTGCTGGTCTGTCCTGTTCAGGCAGCTTGCTGAGGCTTTTCAGCCCAGCAAAGATCTCCTGTTCTGTGGGTTGTAGAGGGCTTGGGTAGAGCACTGTATCCAAACTGAAGTCCCACAAGGGGAGATCCCCTGGTCCTCCAGTTGGTTGCATGCTCCTCCTGGGTGGGGCACTGCCCCACCTTGCCACAACTTGCCCTATTTGGTTTATACCCCCTGTCCAACCAGACCCACAAAATGAATGTGGTACCTCATTTGGAATTGTGGAGACTACTTGGCTTCTGCGTCTCTCTTGCTGGGAGCTACTTTCCGGAGCTGCCTCTTATTCAGCCATCTTGGGATCCCCCCGTGTTCCTAGATAAGCTTTTTGATGTGCCATTGCATTCCATTTGCCAGTATTTATTGAAGATTTTTTGCATCTATGCTCATCACAGATATTGGCCTGAAATTTTTTTTTTTAGTTGTGTATCTGCCAAGTTTTGGTAGCAGGATGATGTTGGTCTCATAAAATGAGTTAGGGGGAGGATTTCCTCTTTTTGTATTGTTTGGAATAGTTTTGGAAGGATTGGTACCAGCTCCTCTGTGTATGTCTAGTAGAATTTGGCTGTGAACCCGTCTGGACCTGAACTTTTTTTTGTTGGTAGGCTAATTGCTGCCTCAACTTCAACCCTTGTTGTTGGTCTATTCAGGGATTCAACTTCTTCCTGGTTTAGGCTTGGGAGGGTGCAGGTGTCCAGGAATTTATCTATTTCTCCTAGATTTACTGGTTTATGTGCATAGAGTTGTTTGTAGTAATCTCTGATGGTACTTTGTATTTCTGTGGAATCAGTGGTGATATCCCCTTTATTATTTTCTATTGCATCCATTCGATTCTTCTCTCTTTTCTTTTTTATTACTTTGACTAGTGGTCTATCTACTTTGTTGATCTTTTCAAAAAATCAGCTCCTGGATTTATTGAGTTTTTGATGGGTTTTTTGTGTCTATCTCCTTCAGTTCTGCTCTGATCTTAGTTATTTCTTGTCTTCTGCTAGCTTTTGAATTTGTTTGATCTTGCTTCTCTAGTTTTTTTCATTGTGATGATAGGTGTTGAGCTTAGATCCTTCCCTGCTTCACGTGTGGGCATTTAGTGGTATAAATTTCCCTCTAGACACTGCTTTAAATGTGTCCCAGAGATTCTGGTACATTGTGTCTTCATTCTCATTGGTTTCAAAGAACATCTTTATTTTTGCCTTCATTTCATTATTTAACCAGCAGTCTTTCAGGAGCAGGTTGTTCAGTTTCCATGTAGTTGCACAGTTTTGAGTGAGTTTCTTAATCCTGAGTTCTAATTTGCTTGCACTGTGGTCTGCTACTGGTTGTTATGATTTCTGTTCTTTTGCATTTGCTGAGGAGTCATTTACTTCCAATTATGTGGCCAATTTTAGAGTAAGTGCGATGTGGTGCTGAGAAGAATGTATATCCTGTGGATTGAGTGGAGAGTTCTGCAGATGTCTATTAGGGCCGCTTGTTCCAGATCTGTGTTCAAGTCCTGATTGGCATTTCTTTAATGATCAGTGATGTTCAGCTTTCATTTATATGCTTGCTTGCCACATGAATATCTTTTTTGTAAATGTTTGTTCATGTCTTTTGCCCACTTTTTAATAGTGTTTTCTTCTTGTAAAAATAAGTTCTTTATAGATGTTGGATAATAGACCTTTGTCAGATGCATTGTTTGCAAAAATTTTCTCTCATGCTATAGGTTGTCTGTTAACTCTGTTGATAGTTTCTTTTGCTGTACAGAAGCTCTTTGGTTTAATTAGATCCCATTTGTCAATTTTTGTTTTTGTTATGACTGCTTTTGGCATCTTCATCATGAAATATTTGCCTGTTCCTATGTCCAGAATGGTACTGCCTAAATTGTCTTCCAGGGTTTTTATAGTTTTGGGTTTTACTTATAAAGAAGAAAAGAGAGATAATCCAAATAAACACAATTAGAAATGACCAGGGGGATATTACCACTGACCCCACAGAAATGCAAATAACCATCAGAAAATATTATGAACATCTCTATGCACATAAACTAGAAAATTTAGAAGAAATGAATAAATCCCTTCACACATACATGCTCCCAAGACTGAAGGAAGAAATTGAATACCTTAACAGAGCAATTATTAGCTCTGAAATTGAGTAATAAATAGCCTATCAACCAAAAAAATTCCAAAAAAAATTCCGGAACCAGACAGATTCACACCTGGATTCTACCAGATTTACAAACAAGAACTGGTACAATTCCTGCTGAAACTATTTCAAAAAATTGAGGAGAAGGGACTCTTCCCTAACTCATTCTATGAGGCCAGCATCATCCTGATACCAAAACCTGGCAGAGACACAACAAAAAAAGAAAACTTCAGGCCAATATCCTTGATGAACATCAGTGCAGAAATTTTCAACAAAATACTGGCAAGCCAAACCCAGAAGTACATTAAAAGGCTTATCAGTCATCATCAAGTAGGCTTTATCCCTGGGATGCAAGGTTGCTTCAATATACACAAATCAATAAATGTCATTCATCAGATAAACAGCACTAAAGACAAAAACCACATGATTATCTCAACAGATGCAGAAAAGGCTTTCAATAAAATTCAACATCTCTTCATTTTAAGAACTGTCAATAAACTAGGTATTGAAGGAACATATCTCAAAATAATGAGTCATCTATAACAAACCTACAGCCAACATCAAACTGAATGGGCAAAAGCTGGAAGCATTCCCTTTGAAAACTGGTGCAAGACAAAGGTACCCTCTCTCGTCACTCCCGTTCAACATAGCATTGGAAGTCCTGGCCAGAACAGTCAGTCACGAGAAAGAAATAAAGGTATTCAAATAGGAAGAGTGGAAGTCAAATTATCCCCGTTTGCAGATGACATGATCCTATATCTAGAAAACCCCATAGTTTCTTCGGCCCAGAAGCTCTTCAAGCTGATAAACAACTTCAGCAAAGTTTTAGGATACAAAATCCATGTGCAAAAATCACTAGCATTCCTATACACCAATGAGTCAAGCCTAGAGCCAAATAAGGAATGCATTCTCTTCACAGTACACACACACACACACACACACACACACACACACATACACACACACCATAGGAATACAGCTAACCAGGGAGGTAAAAGATCTCTACAAGGAAAACTACAAAACACTACTCAAAGAAATCACAGATAACACAAACAAATGGAAAAACATTCCATGCTCATGGATAGAAAGAATCAATTCATTAATATGGCCACATTGCCTAAAACAATTTATAGATTCAATGCTATTCCTGTGAAACTACCAATGACATTTTTCATAAAACTTGTAAAAACTATTTTAAAATTCATATGGAATCAAGAAAGAGCCTGAATAGCTAGGCAATCCTAAGCAAAAATAACAAAACTATAGGCCTTACCCAGTTTCAAAACATACTACAGGGCTACAGTAACCAAAACAGCATGGCACTTGTACAGAAATGGACACATAGACCAATAGAACAGCATAGAGAACCTAGAAATAAGACTGCAACCTACAACCATCTGAAATTCAACAAAGCTAACAAAAACAAGCAATAGAGAAAGGACTCCCTCTTCAATAAATGGTGCTAAGATAACTGGCTAGCCATAAACAGATGATTGAAAGTAGACCCCCTTCCTTACACCATATAGAAAAATTAATTCAGGATGGATTAAAGACTTAAATATAAAACTAAAAACTGTAAAAACCTTGAAAGTTATTCTATTTTCTTGTCTTAATTCTCAGCTAAAGGATCCACTAAGTCCTCAATTAGTGTCTTATGGAAAACGTTCAGTGAGACTTGTTAGACTCTCCTTTTACAGAGCTTCTGCCTCCCTAATACCCCTTGCTGAAAATTCCAGTCACTTCAGTAGTGCTGTAGTATAATCTGCCTGCTCATCTCAGCAAGCCCATTTTCTACACATGGGTTCCCCTGTGTGGTTTGAAAAGTGATCTCACATGGAAAGTCTGACCACTCATCTGGGTGGAAAAATATCAAAAATGCATTTTAAATGGGTATAGTTTAATGGCTAAAGGCTAATAAAATGCAAACCTCCAATAAAAGTGCCACATATATAATGGTCTCACCATTGTGAAACAGTCTGTTTTAGATTTGATAAACTACTTTTGATCTCTTGGTGTTGTAATAGCATCATAAGTTACAGAAGAAGTTTAATCAGTTACTATAACAATGATAAAATAACAATACAGATTTTTTTTTTAATGATAGATTGGAACCAGAAAACAAACACAAGGAAATATAAGGAAAAATATTAGAGATATTAGAAGGTCAATAATCTTTGTACATAGTTTTCTGTCAAATTCCCCAACTCAGCTCCTGATTAGCTGTTTCCCTAATATCTCAGTGAAAAGTTAATTGAAAACTGGAATATACTAATATCTAATTTTTAAAAATCTTTTTTTATTACCTTTGAGTGATCAGATACTATGAGAATGTCTATGAGTTTCAGTGTTTGCATTTGTAACCATTGTCACAAATGGTTAAAAGTGTTTTTTATTTTATTTTTCTTTCAAATGATAGAAAACATTACAACAACAGGATGTATATTCGTTAGAGTTTAAAAACACAGGAAACTGTAGACACTAATGCTTCCTTTATTTCTTCTTCCTTCTGGATATTCTTTTCAATTGTTGGTTCCTGCAAAGTACATCAAATGAAAAAAAAAAAAGCACCTAGTAAGAACATGTAAGTATTCATTAGCTATCTGGAGGAGTAAATACAAAGGAATGTTTTCAATGAATACAGATTAGGAAATGTTACTTTTGTTTTCTTTGCTTCACTGTGAGGAACCCACACCACTGAACAAATTTTAAATGTTATTTATCTTCATGTGTCAGCCCCAAACTAAAAATTTTTTAAAAATCCAATCTGACTGACACATATTATTAGTAATAGTAGGTTTACTTTGATTTTAACTTCATGTTAAAAAATATATCTTTGCTTGATGCCTTCTGTACTTAGTACTCCATGTTTAAACAGGAAGTGTGCAAGCACTTTCAGTGGATACAGAGTTATATTGTGATTTTATTAGACTCGGTATGGTTTCTGCATTCATAACCAAAACCATTGTTAGTATTTCCATGCATTATATCATCTACTGTGCTCAATCTTCTTCCTCTTCCATTACTTATATTTTGCTACTGTTTCTAGTTATTTCAGAAAAAATCCACCATCAACTATGCCTTTCCTGGAAAGCTTAAGAGCACAGCCTTTATCATCAAATCCTTAATCTACTAGTTGGCCCACAGCTATTCATGTTACATCATTGAATCTCAGTTTCATATCTATAAAATGGTGGATATCTCTGGGGATTATGTAAAGATTCAATAGATAATGGATACTTATATAAAACATTCAACACAAGGTATAGCACATGACAAGATTACAATGATAGCTACTTTCTTTGTCATAAACATCTAAAAAATTGTTGAACCTCTTCACCATACCATATGGTCTACATCCATAATAACATTGAGAAATAGGCAGTTTTCACCTCCAATAGTCTTAATCATCCATTTTTCACATAATGTAATCTGATGTGGTCATCAATATAAAAGAAGGTATCCTTTCAAATTTTTGGTATTAATAGAAGCAAGACTTAAATTTCCAACCTGTGATTCAACAATTTAATGTTTTATTTTTTAAAGGTACATTTACACAGATAAAATTGGAATCCACTATATAGCATTTACTAACACTATTTTGAATAAGACAGCCAGGATACTCAGATATTTACTACTCCAAAGCAGATAAACTATAATTTTCAAATGGAATTTTTTTTTTACTGCTATTGATTTACTTTGTTAAAAAGCCAGCAGGTAAAAATCCTGTTTGCCTCACCAAAGTAAACCAAAATTATAACTGCAAGTATCTTCAGGAATAATTTTATTGGACATTATACTTTAATTTCTTCTTTTATATCATAAATATAGATAGTGCCAATAATAATTGATCTACTGGATTCATTAGATCCTAAAAATTGGGTCTCATTTTTTTCATATTCAATAAATTTAAAATATTTATTTAACAAACAATATGTCACAAAATTTTGAACAAACCAGTTTTCTAAGCATTATTATAGGTATACAATGAGTATGATGTGGTGCAAATAAGTATGCAAATTAAAAGGGGAAACAGACACACCTGAAAATGCATAGAAATTAATGAATGGATCAGGGAAGCAACTTGACTTCCATCTCCAAGGTAGGCTACTTTTCACCATAGCCAATAAATAGCGTCCTGGATTACTGAGGTTATCTTCCCAAAGATGCTATATACCATCTTTCTGTCTTGATCTGTATTTTATCCCCTGCCCCATTCTTAATGAACAATCAGTGTTATTTCAAGATAAGTAATCTGTTAAAAAATGTGAGTAGTAGAATCCATATACTTATCAAACTAAGTGTAAGGATGTGATTTCTCTCAGGTACAACACATTTTGACTTTTTCTGCTACCATTGCTTTCTTTTCTGGCACATAAGATGCATATTTTAGACCAAATAGATTCATTTTTTTCTAGAAAGAGCTCATAACTAAAACTAAGCTTAAACAAAGCATAATGACCTAGCTCTAAAATTCTATATTTCTTTGCCAGTAGATGCTTCTCTCCCAATGATCAAATCCAAAACAGGCTGTGATAATATCATGAAATTCAGTAAAAGGGACTCAGAAGAACTTAAGCTTTAAAAAAAGAATATCCTGTGTCTTATCATATATATTACATTTGAAAAAAAATACATATGTGCTTCATGGTAAAGACAAGAGTCTCTCCCCTCAGAGACCAAGAAATTATGCAGTCATATTCTGTCTCTGTGCAGATAGCTTTCCATTTGTTTAAGAACAATGTTACTCATAAATTCTACAGCTTTATTTTGTAGCCTTAAGAGCCTACGCTGATAAATTTAAGTTGGGCTCTCCATTTTTCTCTGAAAGAATTGTTGCATTTAAGGTGACTCCTTTGAACTTGCTATATTGGATGGGGTTCTCAAACTTCTTTAGAACTAAGAAATGGAGAACTTTATATGTGTATATATACAAATATTTTAAATGATTTTTCTCATACTTTGAACCAGATATTAGATAACCAGATATCAAGTTAGTGCAGTTTGCTAATATTATATATATATATATATATTTTAATAACAAAGCAATTTATCATAATCTGTTGATCTGTTGTATTTGTTTGGTCTTTCTTCTTCAAATTCCTCACCCAGGTAGATAGTGGCAAGTCAAGAATTTAGGGATTCTGGATTCTGGCTGAATGTGATCAACTGTTTGAAAAAGTTATTTAATTGTTCAACACCTGCCTATGAGTGATAATACATGGACACAGGGAGGGGAGCATCACACACTGTGGTCAGTAGGGGGGTGCTAGGGGAGGGACAGTGGGGGTGGGGAGGGTGGGGAGGGATAATGAGGGGAGAAATGCCAGATATAGGTGTTGGGGGGATGGAGGCAGCAAACCACCTTGCCATGTACGTACCTATGCAAGAATCCTGCATGATCTGCACATGTACTCCAGATCCTAAAGTACAAATAAAAATTTAAAAAATAAAAAGAAATACAAAGAAAAAGCTCTTTAAAATCAGAGATTGTTTATCATGATCTCTTCAGTATTGAGAAAAGTACTCTGTCTAGCAAGACATTTATAAATGCTTTAAAACCTGGCTGATTAAGAACGCTGTACTTCCTGGTGATAAACATATCTCATTTTCTCAGAATTCCCATATTGTAATATTAGAGGCTCATAAGGATAGATCTAGTTATCTTTAGAGATACTGCAGTAAAAATTCAAAAGTTCAGGACTGAATAACTCCACAGAGAAGACTGAATCCTAAGAATACCAGGGTCAGCAAACCATCTGACTCAAGACAGCCTGACTTGATGACGCACAAAAGGATTTTGCTTCCCAAATCTTGACTGTTAATTCCCAATTAATGTAATTTTGATTTGGGATTCAGAAGGTGCTGTACCTAGATATGCCCAAGAGTTTTAGAAGTAACTAGTGGCAAAATGAAACCTTGTATATCCAACTCCTTTCTGCAAGAATTTTAAATTTCTGTAGAATTTTCATGCTACATGGACTTCACTGGGGACAATGAAACGGCAGTGCTCATACTTAAGCACAGCTGTAGAAAATGCTTGGGGAGCATGTTGTAGTGTAAAGTTTTAGAGGTTGGGTCAATTGGGAGTCTGTCCTTGCTCTGTCCCTTGCTACCTGTTACTGTTTTGCACCTGTAAAATGGTGTGAGAATGCCTGTCTCATGAAACTATTGTGAGGACCGTGTCTCATGAAACTATTGTGAAGATATAAGGGGATATATTTCACAATGGTCCCCAAGTGCAGAAGTAAAGATAATGTCCTTTATGCCTTCTGACCATGGGGCATATTTGAAAATAGTATATACAGAGTAGGAAGTTCTCACTCAATTTTTTTTTCCTCTGCAGATAAAAAAAAAAAGAAAAAAACCTCTTTGAAAATTATCTTAAAAGCCATATTCTTCTTTTTCTTGCACTGTCAATGGAAATAGAAACTAGGTGGCCTAATGTGACATTCTGTCACTGAAATCATATAGAAAGCATAAAGCTTGCTCTACTGCAGAAATTTAGAGAGATTAAGCTGCCACCTCCTTCCTTGTGATACTTGCTTATGAGAGTGCTGTTCTAGAGCATTTGATTTCCAGATATGGTCCCATGAAACCTGCCTCAGGATCATCTGAGGTGTTTGTTAAAAATGTAGACTCAGGGTCTAACCCCAAATTGACTAAATTGAAACATCCAAAATGGGGCCCAAGAACCTGCATTTTGAACACACCCCCAGATGATACGTATGTACTCTGAAGCTTAAGAATCTCAACCTAGTGCAGCAATCTCCAAATATTTAAGCAGCTACCAATTTGTAAACCTTATGCTATCTCCCACATATGTGGTATATGTTCCATTACCGATTGTAAACATTGTCATGAATAACATTTTAGAAATCTAGTAAAGGTTAAAAATGTAAATGTGATTACAAATGAAACATTTTCTTTCTTCCTTTATAATGGTCTTATAAACTGCCTGGGATATATCTCTGGCCCAAATGTTACATTTATCTCAAATATGGAGAATAGCATGCTTTAAAGATGGGCTCTCCAAATGCATCTCTGGGTATTATATTTTTTTGAAAATTTTTTACTGTAAAATATAATGTAATTCTTGGCTTCCATTCAACTTTGACAAATCTTAGCATTTTGCCAAATTTGCTTGAAAATGTTTAAATGATAAAAAACTATAGAACTATTTAAAATCCTCTTTGTATTCTTCCCTGTCCCTTGTCCCTTCCTTTTAACTCTAGAGAAATAATTATTCTGAAACAACAGTGTTATGGCTGTCATTCATGGCTTTATACTGTATCTGCATAGGTATTTATCCATAAACAGTTATCTTTCTCCTTCCTTTTCTCTTCAAGGGAATTGTTATATGTGATATGATCTTTATGTAAGTGCTTGCTTATTTTGCTTAGTATAATGGCCTTTAAATTTATCTGTATCGATACATGCAGATACATATACATATAAATAAATGCTAGTTTATTTTAGCTACTATGATATTTCATTGTATGAATACATGTATATTTGTGCATATGTGAGAAAGCTTTTCTTGAGTTATTTGCAAAACTGGAATTCTTGGCTTGCACATTTAGTAGATCTATGATTTTTATTTTTGGGTGTCTTAGATATAAAGGTGTACAAAATATATCTTGCTTTCAATTTTATTTGTCATGATCAGCAGAATAGTACATATTTTCATGTTTGTGACCATTTTGTTTCAATTTTCCATTAACTCTTACTCATTTTCTTTGCCCATTTTTTTGTTGAGTTATTTGACATTTTCTTATTCATTTGTAGATGTTTTTGTATATTTTGAATACAAACCTTTTACTTGTTTATAGGTATTGAAAATATCTCCTAATGTGTAGCTTGCCTTTCACTCTTTTTTGCACAAAAGTTTTAAATTTTAACAATTAAACTTACAATTATTTTCTTTTAGATTTGTTCAATCATCAAAGCCACAATGTTATATTTTCTCTTATGCTGCCCTTTTCTACACTTAGCTTTCATTTTCAGATGTAGTTCTTTAGTTCATCTGCATTTTTTGAAAAATGTATTTTTTAATTTATGTGAAGTAAAATTCTTTTGTATTTTTATTTTTGGCTAAACTTTCATGTGAGCTTTGACAGATGAATGAACTCGTGTAACCACTGCCACAATCAGGATGCAGAATAGTTCTGTCACTCCAAGAATTCCTTTCTGTTGTTCCTATACGAACTTTCCATCTACTCCCAAACACTGATCCATTCTCTATCCCTGTAGGTTTTGTTTTTTCAGAAAGTCATAGAAATGAAATCATACAATATGTAATCTTTGAGTCTGGTTTTGTTCAGTTAGCATAATGTGTTTAAAATTTAATCGTGTTGGTTCATCTATCAGTAGTTTGTTCTTTTCTTGCTGAATAGTATTCCATTGTATGGATGTACCAAAGTTTGTTTATCCTGTGAGCTACTGCAAGATATTTAGGTTGATTTCAATTATGGTGATTTATGAATATGCTACTACAAATATTCTTGAACAGGTTTTTGTGTGAGCATACATTTTCATTTTTCCAAGGCAAAGACCAAAGATAAGTGCATATTTTAAATTATAAGAATATGTCAGATTGTTTTCCAGAGTGACTGTTAGCATTTTGCAATGTATGAGGATTCCAGTTACTCTGCTTCCTTGTCAGCACTCAATATTATCTTTTATTTATTATTATCATTTTTAGCCATTCTACTTATTGTCTCATCTGTATCTCATTCTGGTCTTAATTTGCATTTTTCTCATAATAAATGATTTTTAACTTCTTTTCATGTGCTTGTTTGCCATCATATATGTTTTTTGGAGAACTATGTACTCAAATCTTTGGATCATTCTAGGGTGGTTATTTTCTTATTGCTGAATTTCAAGGGACAAGGTTATTCCTGATATTTAGTCTAGCTCTCCTTGTACGAACTAGAAGAGAAATAGTGGTCATCAGCCATCACATTCTGTCTCGGGCACATATCAGCATCAAGACATCCCAACAATTCCTGCAAACGCTTAACAGTGTTAACTGTTATGTTAATGTTAATGGTGGTTAAATGGAGGGGGTGGGGAGTTCTCTACTCTTAGTAATAATGTCACCAAAGCATAAAAACATTCTTTATAGACATCTACAGAACCCTCCACCCTGAATCCACAGAATATACATTCTTCTCAGCACCACATCACATCTACTCTAAAATTGACCACATAACTGGAAGTAAATCACTCCTTAGCAAATACAAAAGAATGAGAATTATAACCGTCTCCAGGCTACAGTGCAATCAAATTAGAACTCAGGATTAAGAAGCTCACTCAAAATTACACAACTACATAGAAACTGAACAACCTGCCTGTGAATGACTACTGGGTACATAATGAAATGAAGGCAGAAGGAAATAAGTTCTTTGAAACAATGAGAACAAAGACAAGACGTATCAGAATCTCTGGGACACAGCTAAAGCAATGTTTACAGGGAAATTTATAGCACTAAATGCCCATGGGAGAAAGCAGGTAAGATCTACAATCAACAACCTAACATCACAATTTTAAAGACTAGAGAAGCAAGATCAAATTCAAAAGCTAGCAGAAGAAAGGAAATAACTGAGATCAGAGCAGAACTGAAGGAGATAGAGACACAAAAAACCCTTCAAAAAAATCAGTGAATCCAGGAGCTGATTTTTTGAAAAGATCAACAGAATAGACCACTAGCCAGACTAATAAAGAAGAAAAGAGAGAAGAATTAAATAAACACAGTAAAAATGATATAAGGGATATTACCACTGATCCCACACTACAAATACCTCTATGCAAATAAACTAGGAAATCTAGAAGAAATTGATAAATTCCTGGACACATACACCTCCCAAGACTAAACCAGGAAGAAGTTGAGTCCCTGAATAGACCAATCACAAGTTCTGAAATTGAGGCAGTGATTAATAGCCTACCAACCAAAAAAAGCCCAGGACCAGACAAATTCACAGCCAAATTCTACCAAAGGTACAAAGAGGAGCTGGTACCATTACTCCTTGAAACTACTCACAACAATAGGAAAAGAGGGAGTCCTCCCTAACTCATCTTATGAGGCCTGCATCATCCTGATACTAAAACCTAGCAGAGACAGAAGAACAACAACAACAAAGAAAATTTCAGGCCAATATCCCTGAGGAACATAGATGCAAAAATCCTCAATCAGATACTGGCAAGCCGAATCCAGCAGCACATCAAAACCTTATCCACCATGATCAACTCGACTTCATCCCTGGAATGCAAGACTGGCTCACCATATGCAAATCAATAAACATAATCCATCACTTAAACAGAACCAATAAAAAACCACAAGAGTATCTCAATAGGTAAAGAAAAAGCCTTCAATGAAATTCAACACCCATTCACGCTAAAAACTCTCAATAAACTAGGTATTGATAGAATATATCTCAAAATAATAAGAGCTATTTATTACAAACCCACAGCCAATGTCATACTGAATGGGAAAAAGCTAGAAACATTGTTGTTCAAAACTGGCAGAATACAAGGATGCCATCTCTTCCCACTTCTATTTGACATAGTATTGGAAGTTCTGTCTTGGGTAATCAAGCAAGAGAGTAGAAATAAAGTGTATTCAAATAGGAAGAGAGGAAGTCAAATTGTCTGTGTTTGCAGATGACGTGATTGTATATTTAAAAGTCGCTATAGTCTCAGCCCAAAATCTCCTTAAGCTGACAAGCAATGTAAGCAAAGTCTCAGGATACAAAATCAATGTGCAGAAATCATAAACATTCCTATATACCAGTGACAGACAAACAGCCAAACTGTGAGTGAACTCCCATTCACAATTGCTATAAAGAGAATAAAATATGTGGGAATGCAACTTACAAGGGATGTGAAGGACCTCTTCAAGGATAACCATAAAACACTGCTCAAGGAAATCAGAGCAGACACAAATGGAAAAACATTCCATGCTCATGGGTAGGGAAAATCAATATCATGAAAATGGCCATACTGCCCAAAGTAATTTATATATTCGATGCTATCCCCATCAAGCTACCATTGACTCTCTTCACATAATTTTAAAAAAAAAAAACTACCTTAAATTTTATATGGAACCAAGAAAAGAGCCCGTATAGATAAGGCAATCCTAAGCAAAAAGAACAAATCTGGAAGCATATATTTTAAACTATCTTGCAAGGCAATAGTATCGTGCAACAGCATGGTACTGGTACCAAAATAGATATATAGACCAATGGAACAGAACAGAGCCCTCAGAAATTATGCCACACATCTAGAACCGTCTGATCTTTGACAAACCTGACAAAAACAAGCAATGGGGAAAGGATTCTTTATTTTAATAAATGGTGTTGGGAAAACTGGTTAACCATATGCAGAAAACTGAAACTGGACCCCTTCCTTATACCTTATACAAAAATTACCTCCAGATGGATTAAAGGCTTAAACATAAGACCTAAAACCATAAAAACCTTAGAAGAAATCCTAGGTAATACCATTCAGAACATAGGCATGGGCAAAGACTTCATGACTAAAACACCAAAAGCAATGGCAATACAAGCCAAAAGTGACAAATGAGATCTAATTAAACTAAAGATATTCTGCACAGCAAAGGAAACTATCATCAAAGTGAAGAGGTACCCTATAGAATGAGAATAAATTTTTGCAATCTATCTATCTGAAAAAGGGCGAATGTCCAGGATCTACAAGGAATGTAAACATATTTACAAGAAAAAGACAACCTCATCAAAATGTGGACCAAGGATATGAACAGACACTTTTAAAAAGAAGACATTTATGCAGCCAAGAATCATGAAAACAAGCTCATCATCACTGGTCATTAGAGAAATGCAAATCAAAACCACAATTAGACACCATCTCATGCTAGTTAGAATGGTGATCATTAAAAAGTTAGGAAGCACTGGATGCTGGAAATAATGTGGAAAAATATTTACACTGGTAATGGGAGTGTAAGTTAGTTCAAACCATTGTGGAAGACCGTGACAATTCCTCAAGGATCTAGAA
The DNA here is from genome assembly GCA_963573385.1 of Cacajao melanocephalus. Lineage (NCBI taxonomy): Eukaryota > Metazoa > Chordata > Mammalia > Primates > Pitheciidae > Cacajao > Cacajao melanocephalus. The sequence continues at coordinate 11,650 of CAUYLG010026398.1, read as the reverse complement.
CCAGAAATACCATTTGACCCAGAAATTCCATTGCTGGGTATATACCCAAAAGATTATAAATCATTCTAATATAAAGACACATGTACATGTATGTTTATTTCAGCACTGTTCACAATAACAAAGACTTGGAACCACCCAAATGCCCATCAATGATTGACTGAATAAAGGAAATGTGACACATATACACCATGGAATACTGTGCAGCCGTAAAGATGGACGAGTTCATGTCCTTTGTAGGGACATGGATGAAGCTGGAAACTATCATTCTCAGCAAACTAACACAAGAACAGAAAACCAAACACCACATGTTCTCAGTCATAAGTGGGAGTCAAACAATGAGAACACATGGATACAAGGAGGGGAACATCACACACTGGGACTTGTCAGGGTTGGGGCCTAGGGGAAGGATATCATTAGGAGAAGTATCTAATGCAGATGACGGGCTGATGGGTGTAGCAAACCACCATGACACATGTATACCTATGTAACAAACCTGCAAGTTCTGCTTATGTATTCCAGAACTTAAAGTATATTTAAAAGAAGAACCTTACTTTGATTTTATAGTTATATGAAATTGTAGTTGGAGAAATGCTTTTATTATGGATATTGTTCTTTATAAATAATGAACTTCTTGGACTGTAAGAAGGAAATTAAATTATATTAACTATACTTTTTGGGAAGAATATGCACTTTTTAAATGTACAGAAAATTCTTGCAAAGGAGAATTTTTATGTGACCTGTATTCAATTTTATAAGACTGCATTTTGCATTTGCTTCTCATTAAGGTTATTTGGTATATATGTGAATAGTAGAAACAAAAAAGAAAATTCTAAACTATTTTTTTTCCCATAGAAAAACCTTTAATGGTTATAATGATGCTATAATAGTTCATTCTCTCTATTGGTAAATGAATATTCCTAAGCTAGTCTTCTTCATTGACATGTAGTGGGTCAGTTTTCTCTTCTGCGCTCAGCATTCTTACCCTTCCTGATTGAGGTTTATGCACTTATTCTTCCTTGTATTTCTGGGTTATATAGAGACAACTAACTTTTCAGATAGTAAAAAATTGAGTAAATTAGCATGTTTCTGCTTCACAGAAAACCCTAAATTAAGTAAATCACATAGTACTTTATCTTCTTTTTGTTCTAGGGTGCCTTGGTCAGTGCAAGTTCAGATGATACACTTCATTTGTGGAATCTTAGACAAAAAAAGCCAGCTATTCTCCATTCTCTTAAATTTAACCGAGAACGGTAAGAACCTATGAGTTAAATAATTTCTTAATGTACAACAAAATTATTTTTTGAACAAGTTTTGGTTAACTTTATTGACTTTTTTTCTCATAATTTCAACAGCTAGATATAATGTAATGTTTATGTTTACTTTTATAGTGGTTTCTTTTTTATAGGAAATGCATAATTAATATAAGTCCAGTCACCTACTAATGCAATGTTTATTAGCTTAAGGAGTTTACAGGCTGAGATTATGGTGTTTTCTATGTATAGAATCATACTATCTGCAAAGAGAGATCATTGATTTTCTTTCTTCCTATTAATAATTACAGGCTTTTTTATTTCTTTCTCTTGCATGATTGCTCTGGCTGGGACTTTCAGTATTATGTTGGTTAGGAATGATGAGAGATGGCATTCTTGTTTTGGTTCTCAAGGGGAATGCTTTCAGCTTTTGCCCATTCAGTATGATGTTGGCTGTGGATTTGTCGTAGATGGCTCATTATTTTGAAGTATGTTCCTTCAGTGCCTAGTTTGTTGAGGGCTTTTAACATGCAGGACGTCGAATTTTACCAGAAGCCTTTTCTGTATCTATTGAGATAGTCATGTAGTTTTTGTTTTCAGTTCTGTTTATGTACTAGATCATATTTATTTGTGATTATTGAACCAACCTACTTCCCTGGGATAAAGCCTACATGAGTGTGGTGGATTATCTTTATCATGTGCTGCAGGATTCAGTTTGCTAGTTTTTTTTGTTTTTGTGTTTTTGTGTTTTTTTTTTTTTTTTTGAGAATTTTAAAATCTGTGTTCATCAAGGATATTGGCCTGAATATTTTTTTGTTGTGTTTCTGCTAGGTTTTGGTATCAGGATGAAGCTGGCTTCATAGAATGAGTTGGAGAGGAGTTCTCCCTCCTCAATTTTTTGGAGTAATTTCTGTCAGAATGGTACAAGCTCTTCTTTATGCATCTGGTGGAATTTGGCTGTGAATCTTTCTTGTCCTGGGTCCTTTATGGTTGGTAGGCTTTTTATTACTGATTCAATTTTGGAACTCTTTATTGGTCTGTCTAGAGATTCAGTTTCTCCCTGGCTCAATTATGGGAGTTTGTATGTTTGCAGGAATGTATTCATTTCTTTTAAGTTTTCTAGTGTATGTGCATAGAGGTGTTCTCTGATGATTTTTTATATTTCCGTTGGATTGGTGCTAATGTCTTTTTTGGCATTTCTGATTATTTGGATCTTCTCTTTTTTTTCTCTTTATTAGCATAACTAGTGGCCTATCATATTTCTTCTGTAAAAAAACAAGTCTTGTATTCATTGATCTTTTGTATGGTTTTTTTACCTCTTAGTTTCCATCATTTCAGATTTGATATTAGTTATTTTTTGTCTTTTGCTAGCTTCAGGTTTGGTTTGATTTTTTTTCTCTAGTTCCTCTACATGTAATATTAGGTTGCTAATTTATTTTATGAATTTTTGATGTGAGCATTTAGCACTATAAATTTTTCTCTTAGAACTACTTCAGCTGTGTCCTAGAGATGCTGTTATGTTTTTTTGGTTCTCAGTAGTTTCAGAGAATTTCCTGATGTCTGCCATAATTTCATTGCTTACCCAAAGGTCATTCAATAGCAGGTGGTTTAATTTCTATGTAATTGTATGGTTTTGAACAATTTTCTTAGTGTTGATTTTTATTTTTATTGCATTGTGGTCTGAGAATGTGGTTGGTATGATTTCAGTTTAACAATTTTTCTGAGGATTGTTTAATGTCCAGTTGTTTTAGAACTAAAACATTTAGGGATTGATTTTAGATTATGTGCTATGTGCAGATGAGAAGATGGTATATTCTGTTCTTTTTGGGTGGAGCATTTTGTAGATGTCTAATAGTTCCATTTGGTCAAGTGTTAAGTTTAGGTCCTGAAAATCCTTGTTAATTTTCTGGCTGGATGGTCTATCTAAAAACTGTCAGTGGGGTATTGAAGTTTCTCACTATTATTGTGTGGAAATCTAAGTCTCTTCGTAGATCTCTAAGAACTTGCTTTATGAATCTGGGTGTGCCTGTGTTGAGTGCATATATATTTAGGATCGTTAGGTATTCTTGTTGAATTGAATCTTTTACCATTATGTAATGTCCCTCCTTGTCTTTTTTGATCTTTGTTGGCTTAAAGTCTTTTTTTCCCCCTGAAATTAGAATAGCAACCCATGATTTTTTGTTTTCCATTTGCTTGGTATATTTTCTTTTATCTCTTTACATTAAGCCTATGGGGGGTCATTGCATGTGAGATGGGTCTCTTGAAGACAGCATACCATTCAGTCCTTCTTCATTTAGCTTGCCAATCTGTGCCTTTTAATTGGAACATTTTGCCCATTTACATTCAAGTTTAATATTGATATGTGTGGATTTGATCCTTTCATCATGTTTCTAGCTGGCTATTGTGCAAACTTGTTTGTGTGGTTGCTTTATAGGGTCAATAGTTTGCATACCTAAGTGTGTTTTTGTAGTAGCTTTTAACAGTCTTTGCTTTCCATATTTAGTACTCCTTTCAGGACCTCTTGTAAGGCAGGTCTGGTGGTCATGAATTTCCAAAGATTTGCTTGTCTGGAAAAGATCTAATTTCTCCTAGGTTTATGAAGCTTAGTTTGTCTGGATATGAAATTCTTGCTTGGAAATTCTTTTCTTTAATAAGGCTTAATATAGGCCCCCAATGTCTTCTGGCTTGTAAAGTTTCTATTCAAAGGTCCTCTTTTAGCCTGATGGGGTTTCCTTTGTAGGTGACTTGCCTCTTCTTTCCAGCTGCCTTTTCACTTTTTCCCTTTTATTTCAGCCTTAGAGAATCTGATGATTATGTGTCTTGGCCATGGTCTTTTTGTGTAGTATCTCACTTAGGTTCTCTGCATTTCCTGACTTTGTATTTAGGCTTCTCTAGTGAGATTGGAGAAGTTTTCATGGATGATATTCTGAAATATGTTTTCTAAGTTGCTTACTCTCTCCTTATCTCTTTCCAGGACACCAGTGAGTTATAGATTTGGTCTCTTTACATAATCCCTTATTTTTTTGACCGTTTTGTTTATTATTTTCTCTGACCACTATAGTTAAGAGAATCAGTCATCAAACTTGCAGAATCTTTCCTGAACTTAGTCTATTCTTCTGTCAATACTTGTGATTACATTATGAAATTCTTGTAGTGTGTTTTCCACTCTATCAGATCAGTTTGAGTCTTTATTTTATTTTTTATTGTTTTGTGATGGAGTCTGACTCTGTTGCCCAGGCTGGAGTGCAGTGGTGTGATTGTGGCTCACTGCAACCTCCACCTTTTGGGTTCCAGCAGTTCTCCTGCCTCAGCCTCCTGAGTAGCTGGGACTAAGGTTCATGCCACCACACCTGGCTAATTTTTGTATTTTTAGTAGAGACAGGGTTTCACTATGTTTGTCAGGCTTGTCTTGAACTCCTGACCTCGTGATCCACCCACCTTGGCCTCCCAAACTGTTGGGATTACAGACGTGAGCCACTGTGCCTGGCCAAGTCTTTCTTAAAATGTCTATTTTATCTGTCAGCTCTTGTATCATTTTATTGTTATCCTTAGATTCTTTGTATTGGTTTCAACTTTCTCCTGAATCTTTATGGTCTTCATTTTAACCAGATTCTGAATTCTGTTTTTGCCATTTTAGTCTGGTTAAGAATTCTCACTGGGGAATAGTGTAGTCATTTGTGAGAAAGAAGACACTCTGTGTTTTTGAGTTGCCAGAGTTCTTGTGCTGGGTCTTTCTCATCTGTGTGGGCTGATTTTTTTTTAATCAACTGTGGTGTAATTTGAGTACAGTCAGTTGACTTCCTTTCTGGATGTTTTCAGAGGGCTGAGGCTTTGTGCAGGATTTTTATTTGTAGCTAAATTCTTGTCCTTGGTTTCACAGGGAAGCAAGTTAGCAAAATGTTTTTGGTGTTGAAAATATTTTTGGGTTGCGATCCAGTAGATGGCACTTAAGCATAATGGCCAGTAGGCAGGCTTTTGCTCAGCAATGTGCCACCTCTATTTTTTCTCAATTTCAGTCTCTTAATGTTCTGAAAGTATGGGCTCCTCTCCCACTTGAGTGTTGGCTGCATGTTTTGTGTTGGTATTCCCAGGCTGCACACTGCAGCTCTGGGACAAGCTCAGGCTTTTTATTCCTTACCTTGCTTGGAGGCAACAGGGGAAGGAACTTTGCCAAGGTCAGTGGCTGTGGCAGAGGACCTTTCACTTTCTCCTTGGGGCTCTGCCCTAGAGAAATGCAGAGCTGGTGACTGTTAGTGTATTCAGCCAGGTGTGAGTTGGCTGTATTGTGGGGTCAAACTTGGTGGGCACTGCCTGGTTATGAGTAAGGGGAATGGAGGGCTCATGGGGGAGACAGAATTGCCTTTTCTCCTCAGAACAACAGCTGCAGTTTGTTCAAGGTGTGGTTTAAGCACTCAGGTCTTTGCTTTTTTCTCAGTCTGAGGGTGATATGGGAGCGGTGGGCAGGGAAGTGCTAGGTAGAGAAGGGTGGTGTCTCTGGCAAGGACTCCATCCTCATGCCTTTGCCCATAGACCTACGTGAGAACAGGCACTCCTGTTTTCACTCCCAAATGTTGCATTTTCCAAGACCACTCTGGCCTGCCATGCCCAAATCCTGTGCCCACATAAACCTGAGAGACCATAGTGGGCATGACACACACAAGCGGCTAGACATCAAAAGGAGTAGAAGAGCACACCGACAGACACTAGCACACACTGGCAGGCCATCAAGGTGGGACGATGCAGAATTCAGTTGGGACTGAACTCCAGGGGAAGGCCAACTTCTCATTCCATCTCCCTTCTGGCTCCCCATCCACCTCACTGAGGGCTACCTCCACCACTCAATAAAACCTTACACTCATCTTCCAAGCCCACTTATGATCTGATTTTTCTGATACTCTAGGGCAAGAAACTGGGATACAGAAAGCCCTCTGTCCTTGCCACAAGGCAGAGGGTCTAATTGAGGTGATTAACGCAAGCCTCCTTCAGACTGCAAAACTAAAAGAGCTTACTGTAACACATGCGTGCTGTGTCTTCAGGAACTATAAACATTCAACCCTAGACACTGCCATGGGGTTGGAGCCCCAAAACGCTCCCCATGACCTGTCCATCTGCATGCTCCCCCTAGGGGTTTGAGCAGCAGGGCACAGAAGAAGTGAGCCACACCTCTGTCACATGTACTATGTAAGGGGGATAAGGGAACATTTGTCTTGTTTCAAGAGCAGAAAGGTTAGTACCACTGCAGTGACAGTGGCAGAGGGGCTTTCAATTGCTTCTGGGAGCTCTATCTGAGGGAACACAGAACTGTTGCTATTGTGGATGATCAACCGAGGGGTTGTGGTGAGTGCACTGCTGGCCTGAGCTGGGGGCCCTACTTGGTGAAGAGGAGGGGCTTAAGGGCTCACAAGGAGGAGACTGGGCTTATCTCTTTATAGTGACTGTGTTGTGCTAGCAGTATAAATAAAGTTCTCAAGGTTTTTCTTTCATTTGTAGTTCAAGGGCAGCAAGGGCAGAATTGCTGCCATGGCAATAACAGACAGGCTTTTGGTTCCTTCTGGGAGCCCCTCCCCAGGGAAACACAGAGCCACCAGCAGTGAGAATGTTCAGCTGAGGATGGGACATCTGTTCTGCTATCCCAAGCCGGGGACACTGTTTGGTAAAGAGTTTGAGGTGAGGACTCACAGGGAAGAGAGACTGAGCTCCTCTCTGTACTATGACTGCAGTGTGGTGTAGGTTCCAGTATAACAACCAAGCCCTTTGTCCCTTCCCCAGCCTGAGGGCAGTAAGGGTGGTACTATTTCAGCTACAATGGTAGAAGGGCTGTTGGTTGTCTCTGGGATCTCCTCCTCAGTGAAATGCAGAGCTGCCACTTGCTGAAGTGCTCAGGCAGGGCAGGGTGATTGTGCTGAGAACCCAGGTCAAGAGGTACTGCCCAGTGAAAAGTAGTGGAAGCAGGGATTCATGTGGACAACAGTCTGGCTGCTTTTTCATGAAGTGGCTGTGTTGTGCTAGGGGTTATTGGTCCCCAACCAATACACTTCCTCTTAATCCCAAGGGCAACAAGAGCAAGGGTTGAAGGGCAGCAAAAAAAAAAAAAAAAAGTCCTTTGGGACAGTCTGTTTCAGAAAAGCACAGAGCTGCTACTAGGCTGAGAGCCTAGATGGGGGTGGCTGGAGACCCCTGTAGGGCAGCACTGCCCAGAGAACAGTAGCAGGGTTGGGGACCCACGTAGAAAACAGTCTGCTGCTTTTCTGTAAGGTGGCTTCACTGTGCTAGGGGTTCATGGTAGTCCCTAATCGCTGTGTACCCTCCTGATCTTGGGGACATCAGGAGGGAAAGTTGTGGGGCAACAAACAAGGTGGCCTGCCTCTCCCTCTGGAAACTCTGTCCCAAGGAAGTGGAGAGCTGATACTGGCTCAAGAGTTCAGTGCGAGGTGGCTGAAGTTCTAGGTCAGGAGGCCTTGCCCAGTGAGGATTAGCAGGAGTGAGGGCTCATGTGGAAAACAGTCTATTTTTCCTTAAGATGGCTGCCTTGTACTGGTTGTCTACAATTGTCCCAGTCACTGCATATACTCCCCAGCCTGAGGGTAAACAGGAGGGAGGGTTATATGTGGTCTGCCTCCCGCTCTGGGAGCTCCATTCCAGAAAAGCACAGAACTACTAGTGATCTGATAATTCTGGTAGGGCGGTGGTAGCCCCACTAGTGTCCCAGGCTGGTGGGCCTTATCCTGTACCTTGCAGGATAAAGCCTATTGGACCTTGTTCCTCTCCAGCCCCATGAATTGAGCCCCTTTCCTGGGGACATGTGAGGAAGTCTGGCCTCCTCCATTGCTAGAGCTTCAGTTGCTGGTGTTGGGGTACCTGTTGATCCAATACTCCTGGAAGTGATGGCTCCGCCTAGACTCCACATAGGTCTTTGCATGTTGGTCTGGAGGCCCTGGGTTGGACGGATCATAAGGATCCTGAGTTCAAGGATGCAAAGGTCCATGGCAGAAACGTGGATCTCTGGGGACTCTCACTCACTGTTGCCTGTGGTGGGAGGACTCCCCTGGCTCTGTGCCACTTTTGGGTGGGCAGTTGTCCTGTCTTGCTCTTCTCTATTCACTGTGGGTGATATTATTTCCCTGATAATATAAATCCCCATGTTTCCACCTGGATGTTCTGGTTGAAGAGCTAGTGTCCATTCACCACTGTTTCTTCTCTCCATGAGAGTGGTGCTCATTAGCTGCTTCTAGTCAACCACCTTGCCCCAAATCTCTAAACTTAGCATTTTTTTTTTAATGAGGAAGGGAATTTATATTACAGACATTTGTTAAAACTAGATAGGATTTACTTCTTTAGATTTGTTCTGATTTTGGTTATTTTAGTTTAAAATTTAAAAGAAGTAATGTAGCAGAAATTTCAAGGATATTGAAAAATTTTAAGATTAGTCAAGAGTTGGTTTTTATACTATTCCTTTTACCTTACCAGTAAAATATTACCAATTTAGATTACCATATTGATTTTATCTTTATCTCTGCTGCTAAGATTTTTCTTCTAGCTTTGAGTAGATCTGACCATATACTTTTATGTAGATGGACAGAGTGTTTTTATTTCACCCTCACAAATGGGATGTTGAAGGAAATGTTCTGGCCCCTTCTATGGCCTTTTTGGGAGGAAGAAATTAGTGATGATGATTTCCAATTATAATTTTATTACCTCAACTGAGTTAGATTAATTGGTAGAAACATAAAAGAGCAAGCTGACAGATTTGAGATAAGTTTTGATCACAGATACTTTGAAAATGTTTTAATGCTTACATTAAAGATAAATGTGATCTTCATCTTTTTAAGAGAGATACATATTGTCTTGTGACTTGAGAACATTAACGATCACAATTTATTGTAGAAGGGGAAATTATCTATCAAAGTATGGTGAATGGGATGTTCATGTCTATATAGAATTTATCCAAGGATCTTTTGGAACAGCCTCCAAGCCCTCTGATATTAGCCATTTAATTATGTAAATATTCTAAGTACTCTTATGCTACATGTGTTTCAGTTTACAGAATTTATACTATAAATTTTAGCTTATTTCATTAGGACACCTACAGTCTTTAGTCTTGAAATTTTTGAAGGCAGAAACCAGCCTTAGATTGTTAAGTAATAGGCTTTTATTATTGTTATTTTTGGAGTATTATTATTGGAGACAGGATCCCAGGCTGGAGTGCAATGGTGTGATCATAGCTCACTACAGCTTCAAAATTCTGGGCTCAAGCAATTCTCCTGCCTCAGCCTCCTTTAGTGCTGGGACTATGGGCATGTGCCACCATACCCAGCTATTTTTTTTTTTAAGTGGAGATGGTTTCTTACTATGCTTTTTTTTTTTGAGACAGAGTCTTACTCTATCACCTAGGCTGGAATACAGTAGTGTGAGTATGGTTCACTACAACTTTGAACTCCTAGGCTCAAGCATTCCTCCTACCCTAGCCTCCTTAGTAGCTGAGACCACAGGTGTGCACTGTGATGCCTGGCTAATTTTATTTTATTTATTTATTTGGTAGAGACAGAGTCTCTCCATGTTGCACAGGCTGGTTTCAAGTTCCTGGGCTCAAGCAATCCTCCCACCTTAGCCTCCCAAAGTGCTGGGATTAGAGGTGTGAGCCACTGTGCTTGGCCTGGGATCTTACTGTGTTGCCTAGGCTAGGTTTGAACTACTGGGCTCAAACCATCCTCCTTCCTTGGCTTCACAAAGTATTAGGATTACAAGTATGAACCATTGCATTTGGTAAGGCTTACATATTCTGTTTCTGGTGGATGATCCTTGGATTTCTTCCAAATACAATTTTAAACCTAAGTAAGGAAGAAAAAATGTCTTGATTTTTGTAATGTATGATCTGCGTAATGAATAAAATAAAACATTCATATTTTAGGCATAGCAATCCTTGCTGTCACAATCATAAATTTATGTAATACTGGAGAAAGCATGGAGTTGTTTTATATGCCTTTTGAGTGAAACTCAAATGTAGGCTATGATATACAGACCCTTAAATTATCTGTACTTATTATGTATATTTACTTTATCTTACTCTAGTGTTCTGCTAATTAATATGAGAGAATTTCTGAAGAAAATTAAACTGGAAGGAAGAAATATTTTGTTTAAAGCCTTATAATTTATAAAGTTTCCAACAATCTTGATCCATTTGAATTGGCTTTTACAGACCCAATTTATAACCTACATTTAAAATATCATTTTAAAAAGGCAATTTGAATTGGATTTGATTCTTTTCAAAGTCTTGCATAACTATTATATTTACTGGGTTTGACATTCAAAAGGCACAACACTATATACAATAAAGGATCTTTCTTTATTCCTATCCCTTGGACACCTACTTAGTTCTCCTCAGCACAGCTAAACAGTGTAATTAATTTACTGTGTCTTTATAGACAATCATTATGTACATATATAAGCAAATATAATATGTAACATAATTTTATTTCTTATGTATACATAAGCTAAATAGGAAATCATATTTATATAATACATCTATATATATATAATATTGTTTTGGTTAAACAAATTAGCAAAGCAAATTAGCAAGATCTTTAGAATATAAACAAATTAGCAAGACCTTTAAACAAATTAGCAAGATCTTTAGAATATACTATGAAGAGGGAAAAAAGCAAGACAAAATATACATATATATTTGTATATATGTTTTATATACACCAAATATATTGTTAAATTAGCAAGATCTTTAGAATATATTATTTTTTATTTTTATTTTATTATTGTACTTTTAGTTCTCGATTACATCTATAGGACATGCAGGTTTATTACACAGGTATACATGTACCATGAACTCATCTTTTTTTTATGGCTGCATAGTATTCCATGGTGTGTATGTGCCACATTTTCTTTTTCCAGTCTATTATTGATGGGCTTTTGGGTTGGTTCCAAGTCTTTTCTACTGTGAACAGTGCTGTAATAAACATACATATACAGGTATTTTTATAGCAGAATGATTTATAAGCCTTTGGGTATATACCTAGTAAGGGATTGCTGGGTCAAATGGTATTTCTAGTTCTAGATCCCTGGGGAATCACCACACTGTCTTCCACAATGGTTGAACTAATTTACAGTCCCATTAACAGTGTAATAGCGTTCCTATTTTTCCATTCCTTTCCAGCATTTGTTGTTTTCTGACTTTTTTTTTTTGAAAGAAAAAGAGAGGAAAGAAAGAGTGAAAGAAAGAAAAAAAAAGAATGTATGAGAGAAAGAAAGAGGAAGAGAAAGAGGGAGAGAGAACGGGATTCTTGTTCTATTGCCCAGGCTAGAATGCAGTCTAAAAATGGGTATTAAAAACCTCTATTATGCCAATAATTGTGCTTAACAATGCAGACAGGAAGGAATAAGAGATGAAA
>CAUYLG010026397.1:0-20785 GCA_963573385.1 Cacajao melanocephalus | reverse complement strand
TTAAGTCTTTAATCCATCTGGAGTTAATTTTAGTGTAAGGTGTCAGGAAGGGGTCCAGTTTCTGCTTTCTACACACATGGCTAGCCAGTTTTCCCAACACTGTTTATTAAACAGGGAATCCTTTTCCCATTGCTTGTTTTTATCAGGTTTGTCAAAGATCAGATGGTTGTAGATGTGTGGTATTGTCACCAATGACTCTGTTCTGTTCCATTGGTCTATATCTCTGTTTTGGTACCAGTACCATGCTGTTTCGATTACTGTAGCCTTGTAGTATAGTGTGAAGTCAGGTAGCCTGATGCCTTCAGCTTTGTTCTTTCTGCTTAGGATTTTCTTGGCTACGCAGGCTCTCTTTTGGTTCCATATGAAGTTTAAAGTGTTTTTTTTCCAGTTCTGTGAAGAAGGTCATTGTAGCTTGATGGGGACAGCATTGAATCTATAAATTACTTAGGACAGTATGGCCATTTTCACAATACTGATTCTTCCTAACCATGACCGTGGAATGTTTCCCCATCTGTTTGTGTCCTCCCTTATTTCCTTGAGCAGTGGTTTGCAGTTCTCCTTGAAGAGGTCCTTTACTTTCCTTGTTAGTTGTATTCCTAGATAATTTATTCTCTTTGTAGCAATTGTGAATGGGAGTTTGCCCTTGATTAGGCTCTCTGTTAGTCTGTTATTGGTGTATAGGAATGCTTGTGTTTTCTGCACATTGATTTTTGTACCCTGAGACTTTGCTGAAGTTGTTTATAAGTTTAAGGAGATTTTGGGCTGAGACGATGGGGTCTGCTAAATATACAATCATGTCATCTGCAAATAGAGACAATTTGACCTCCTCCTTTCCTAATTGAATACTTTCATTTTCTTGCCTGATGGCTCTGGCTAGGACTTCCAATACTATATTGAATAGGAGTGGCGAGGGAGGGCATCCTTAACTAGTGCCAGATTTCAAAGGGAATGCTTCCAATTTTTGCCCATTCAGTATGATATTGGCTGTGGATTAGTCATAAATACCTTTTATTATTTTGAGATACATTCCATCAATAACTAGTTTATTGAGAGTTTTTAGCATAAAGGGCCATTGAATTTTGTAGAAGTTTTCTACATGTATGGAGATAATCATGTGGTTTTTGTCTTTGGTTCTGTTTATGTGGTGGATTACATTTACAGACTTGCATATGTTGAACCAGCCTTGCATCCCCAGAATGAAGCCTACTTGATCGTGATGGATAAGCTTTTTGATGTGCTGTTGCAATCAGTTTGCCAATATTTTATTGAATATTTTTACATGTATGTTCATCATGGATATTGGCCTGAAGTTTTCTTTTTTTGTTGAGTCTCTGCCAGGTTTTGGTATCAGGATGATGTTGGTCTCATAAAATGATTTGGAAAGAACTCACTCTTTTTGTACTGTTTGGAACAGTTTTGGAAAAGCATTGGTAACAAAAGCCAAAATAGACAAATGAGATCTAATTAGACTCCAGGGCTTCTGTACAGCAAAGGAAATAATCATCAGAGTGAACTGGCAACCAAGAGAATGGTAAAAAATGTTTGCAATCTACCCATCTGACAAAGGGCTAATATCCAGAATCTACAAAGAACTAAAACAGATTTACAAGAAAAAATCAAACAAACCCATTCAAAAGTGGGCAAAGGGCATGAACAGACACTTTTCAAAGGAAGACATATATGATGCCAACAAGCATATGAAAAAATGCGTATCATCACTGGTCATTAGAGAAATGCAAATCAAAACCACATTCAGATACCATCTCATGCCAGGTAAAATGGTGATCATTAAAATATCAGCAGATAACAGATGCTGGAGAGGATGTGGAGAAATAGGAACAGTTTTACACTGTTGGTGGGAGTGTAAATTAGTTCAACCATTGTGGAAGACAGTGTGGTGATCCCTCAAGGACCTAGAAATAGAAATTCCATTTGACTCAGCAATCCCATTACTGGGTATATATCCAAAGGATAATGGGTTGTTCTATTATAAAGACACATGTGTACGTATGTTCATTGCAGCACTGTTTACAACAGCATAGATCTCAAACCAACTCAAATGCCCATCAATGACAGACTGAACGAGGAAAATGTAGCACATACATACGATGGAATACTATGCAGCCATAAAAAACGATGAGTTCGTGTCCTTTGCAGGGACATGGACTAATCTGGAAACCATCATTCTCAGGAAACTGACACAAGAACAGAAAATCAAGCGCCGCATGTTCTCACTCATAGGTGGGTGTTGAACAGTGAGAACACATGGACATAGGGAGGGGACCATCACACATTGGGGTCTGTTGGGGAGGCTAGGGGAGGGACAGCAGGGTTTGGGGAGTTGGGGAGGGATAACATGGGAAGAAATGCCAGATATAGGTGACAGGGGGATGGAGGCAGCAAACCACCTTGCCGTGTATGTACCTTTCCAACAATCCTGCATGATCTGCATATGTACCCCAGAACCTAGAGCACCATAAAAAGGAGTGAATTTTATGAGATGTGAATCATATTTCACCTAAAATTGTATAAAGTGTAATGATGAATATATATTAAGGCATTTAGTGGGAAAGTGGGCCACATGCATTATCGGATGGTGAACTTTATTAAAAAGTGGAAAACCATGTAAAATTAATTAATATGCTAAGGACAGAACAACAAAATCCTGTGATATTATAGATTCGTTATCTCAGTAGCCTTTTCATCAAATAAGAAACAGCTGAAGAAATAATCAGTAAACTTTCTGGTTGATCCAATTTTCTAAAATGAAACAGGAAGATATTTTTCTTTCTTCTTCTCTCATTTATTTATTTATGTAGAAAACCCCAAGGACTCCACAGAAAAACTGTTAGAACTAATAAACAAATTCAGTAAAGTTTTAGGATAAAAAATCAACAGCAAAAATCAGTAGATTTTCTATACAGCAGTAGTTAACTGACCAATAGTGAACTATCTGAAAAGATAACTAAGAAAACAATCGCATTAACAATAGGATAAAAAAAGAAAAAAGTACTTAGGAATGAAAATAACCAAGGAAGTGAAATTCCTGTACACTGAAAACTACAAAAGCTTGAAAAAAGAAATTAAAGGGGACCCAAACAAAGAAAAGATATACCATGTGTGTGGATGGAAAGACTTCATATTTTGAAATGTGCATACTACCCAAAGTGTCTACAGATTCAGTGCTATCCCCATTATAATCTCAATGGCATTTTTAAAGCAATAGTTAAAAAAAATCCTAAAATTTATATAAGAACCAAAAAAAAAAATGGAGTCTTCACACTTCCTCATTTCAAATTTTATTACAAAGCTACAGTACTTACAAAACAATATAATTCTAACCTAAAGACAGATATATAGACCAATGGAACAGAAGAGAAAGCACAGAAATAAATCCAAACATGCATGGTTAATTGATCCTTGACAAGAGTGCCAAAAATACGCAAAAGGGAAAGGATGATTTCTTCAATAACTGGTGATGAGAAAACTGGATACCCACATGCAAACAATGAAATTGAACTTTTACTTTACACCATAAACAACAATCAACTCAAAATAAAGACTTAACATAAAACTGAAAACTGTATAATTTCTAGAAGAAAACACAGGCAAGAATTCTCCTTATATTGATCTTAGCAGTTATGTCTTGAATACAACATAAACACCACACAAAACAAAAACAAAAACATACAAATGAAACTACATCAAACTAAAAAGCTTTCACAAAGCAAAATAAGTCATTTACAGAGTGAAAACACTACTTACATAATTAGAGAAAATATTTGCCAATCATATATCTGTTAAGAAGTTCATTTTGGGGCAGGGCGTAGTGGCTCAAGCCTGTAATCTCAGCACTTTGGGAGGCCAAGGCAGGTGGATCACGAGGTCAAGACATCAAGATCATCCTGGCCAACATGGTGAAACCCCATCTCTACTAAGATACAAACATTAGCTGGGCGTGGTGGCGCATGCCTATAGTCCCAGCTACACGGGAGGCTGAGGCAGGACAATTGCTCAAACCCGGGAGGTGGAGGTTGCAGTGAGCCAAGATTGTGCCACTGCACTCCAGCCTGGCGCCTGGTGACAGAGCAAGACAAAAAAAGAAGTTCATTTCCAAAATGTTAGAAATCCTACAACTCAACAGCATACAGACATACACACAGACACACACACAACTTGATTAAAGATAGGGAAATGATTTGAAAAAATGTTTCTCCAAGGAAGTCATACAAATAGTTAACAGATATATAAAAACATACCCAACATCATTCATTATCAGGAAAATGAAAATCAAAACGAAAATAAGATAACACTTCACATACGTTAGGATGACTGTAATTTTAAAACAATAGCAAATCTTGATGAGGATGTGAAGAATCGGCACCCTTGTCCTCTGCTGATGGGAATGGAAAGTGGTGCAGCCAATATGGAAACAGTATGTCAGTTCTTCAAAGAAAATTAAGAATAGAACTACTTTATTATCTAAAAATCCCACCACTAGGTTTTTAACCAAAAGAATTGAAACCAAAATCTCAGAGATATTGACATTCCCATGTTCATTGCAACATCATTTACAATAGCCAAGATGTGAAACAACCCAAATATTCATGAACAATATAAACAGATGAATGGATAAAAAATGTCACATATACATACAATGGAATATTATTCAACCTCATAGAAGAAGGAAATCTTGCCATTAGAAACAGCTTGGGTAAACCTTGAAGAAAGTATGCTAAGGGAAATAAGCCAGTCACAGAAGGGAAAATGCTTCATGATTCCACTGATTTGAAGTATCTATAATAGCCAAACTCCTAAAAGCAGAGAATACAATTGTGGTTACCAGGGTCTGGAAGGTTGGAAGGTGGGGAAAAAAAGGGTTCTTTCTTTTTTTTTTTTTTGTTAGATGGAGTCTCCACTGTCACACAGGCTGCAATGCAGTGGCACGATCTCGGCTGACTGCAACCTCTGCCTCTGGGTTCAAGGGATTCTCCTGCCTCAGCCTTCCAAGTGGCTGGGATTACAGGCACCCGACAGCACACCTAGCTAATATTTTGTATTTTTTTTATTATAGACGGGGTTTCACTATGTTGGCCAGGATAGTCTCAAACTCCTGACCTCGTGATCTGCCTGCCTCAGCCTTCCAAAGTGTTGGGATTACAGGAGTGAGCCACGGCACCTGGCCAAGGGTTCTTGATCAATGGCCACAACATTTCATTTATGCTATATGAATAAGTTCCAGAGATCTGTTATACAGCATAGCACTTATAGTTAACAGTACAGTATTGCACATATCAAAGTTTTTTAAGAGGGTAGATCTTATGTTAAGGATTCTTACTATAAATAGAACAAAACAAAGTAAAGGGACCCAAACACTTTTGAGAGTTGTTGAATATGTTTATTACCTTAAATATGGTGATGAAATAGCTGTGTATGCATTTGTCCAAACTCATAAAATTACATACATTAAATTTGTGCAATTTTTTGTAAATAAATTATACCTTAATGAATCTGTTAAAAATAAAATGAAACAGAAAGAAAAATTTTAATATTTAAAATCTGGGATTATGTCTATAAATTTTTGTTGCCAAAATTGGAATTTTTAAATGA
Organism: Cacajao melanocephalus; assembly: GCA_963573385.1. Classification (NCBI taxonomy): domain Eukaryota; kingdom Metazoa; phylum Chordata; class Mammalia; order Primates; family Pitheciidae; genus Cacajao; species Cacajao melanocephalus. The sequence continues at coordinate 15,175 of CAUYLG010026397.1, read as the reverse complement.
AATGATGGTTATAATAGAAGATAGTTGACCAACTTGACAAAATGGCAAATCTTAGAAGCCTATATGTCTCCCTCCACCTTTTTAAAAGTCCAGATTATTTTATTTAATCCTCACAGCAACCCAATTAGTTAGGTATTTTATTGAAGAGAAATTTAAGTTACAGGGAGGTTATGTGACTAACTACAAAAGTTACATAGCTAATACATGGTAAATGAGGGTCATGGTTACAGATACATGCTAAAGCCTAAGTGTTTTATCACAATACTGTACTGCCTCTTGGCTTTCTTTGACCCATGACCAGCAATGGAAAAAAGTAGCTTACAACCACTGAAACTATAATATTGTACTGTGGATCTCTGGAATTTATTTATACAGCATAACTGAAATGTTGTAGCCATTGATCAAGAATCCCTTATTTCCCCAGCTTCCAGACCCTGGCAACACCTATTGTATTCTCCATTTCTCTGAGTTTGACTATTTACAGTCATCTAGAATCAGTGGAACCATGTAGTATTTGCCCTGCTGTGACTGGTATATTTCATGTAGCATAATGTCTTCGAGGTTCATCTATGCTGTTTCTAATGGCAATATTTCCTTCTTCTATAAGACTGAATAATATTCCACTGTATGTATATACCACATTTTCTTTATCCATTCATCTCTTTGTGTAGTTCATGAACATTAGGGTTCTTTCATATCTTGGCTATTATGAATAATGCTGCAATGAACATGGAATTACCTTACCATGCTTTTTGCTATAGCATGGTGGTTCTGGCCACCAGGGAGCTTCTGTATTTATTTCCAAACTTTACTGTTTACTCTCTAAAATGTAAGTTATATAAAGTAGGTTTCTTTTCTGTCTTATTCACTACTGAATCATCAGCACCTAGAATACAGCCGGAACATAAAAAATATTCAATAAATATTTATTGTTGGAATATATGGTGATACTACTATAAGGTTTACATAATTTCAATCATAATCAAAGAATATAGCTACATAGCCAGTTTCTACTTTTCAGATTCTGTGCCCAGCCCTGGGAATTAATTGTAAGCATTGAGGAGCTATCAATCATATCTGATTTGCAAATCAAGAGAGTCAAGAGGTTTATGGAGGAGATAATGTAAAAACTAAGTCTAGAAGGATAAGTAGAAATTTTCCAGGCAAATAGTTGAAAAGGGAATTATAGATAGAAGGAACAACATACACAAGGCATAAATGCATGAAATGGATGTATGAAACAACATGATGCATTTCAAAAACTGAAGAAGCATGAGGCTGGAGGTGGGCAAGAGTTAACTCAGGAAAGGCTGGACATACCATTTTAAGAGAAAAGAAAATCATACTTTCATCAATGGGAAGTCATTGAAGGTACCTGGACAGAGAAGTGGTGACTTGTTCAAATCATTTTGGCAGCAGAATGAAATGCTGAAGGCCTGAACTGGATGAAAAGGGGAGAGAGAGATGACATATGTTATGGAGATTTAGCCTATAGGATTTGGTGGTGAGTTGTTAGACATCACATCTCAGGAAAATTAAGGGAGAGAGAGAAGTGCATATAGCAATTCACTGCACTGAGAAATCCCAAAGGAGTTTTTCAGTATGGTGGAGAGGGAGTTGGAATGGAGAGAAAATGGAAGCAGAGAGAGAGAGAGAGAGAGACAGGGAGAGAGAGAAAGTTCAATTTGGGACTTGTTAATGTTGAATTATCTGTAGAATATTCAGGTGGTGAACCCCTGTAGCCAGATATAAATAAACATGGGTTTGAAGCTCAAGTAAGAGATCAGAGCTGAAGATAAATATTTTATAATCATCAACATATAGGTTTTCTCTAAAGTTATATGTGTGATGACATCACCCAGTATGCAGAGTGAGAAGAGATGTGGGTTGATCAGCTGGCTTAAGAGTCTAATTACCACTAAGAGCCTGGTTTCTGCAAGATAACGTTCTCCAGAATCTAAACAACTGACTTACATACTTTGGGTTCCCCCGCATCTCTAGAACTAAGCAAGAAGCACAAAGCTGGAGGCATCACTCTATCTGACTTCAAACTACACTACAAGGCTACAGTAACCAAACCAGCATGGCACTGGTATCAAAACAGAGATTTAGACCAATAGAACAGAACAGAGGCCTCAGAATTAACACTACAACCTACAACCATCTGATCATTGACAATCCTGACAAAAGCAAGCAATGGGTAAAGGATTCCCTATTTAATAAATGGTGTTGGGAAAACTGGTTAGCCATATGCAGAAAACTGAAACTGGACCCCCTCTTTACACTTTATACAAAAATTAACTCCAGATGGATTAAAGACTTAAACATAAGACCTAAAACCATAAAAACCCTAGAAGAAAACCTAGGCAATCCCATTCAGGACATAGGCATGGGCAAAGACTTCATGACTAAAACACCAGAAGCAATGGCAATGACAGTCAAAATTGGGAAATGAGATCTAATTAAACTAAAGAGATTCTACACAGGAAAAGAAACTATCATCAGAGTGAACAGGCAACCTACAGAATGGGAGAAAATTTTTGCAAACTATTCATCTGACAAAGGGCTAATATGCAGGATCTGCAAATAACTTAAACCAATTTACAAGAGAAAAACAACCCCATCAAAAAGTGGGCGAAGGATATGAATAGACAGTTCTCAAAATAAGACATTTATGTGGCCAACAAATGTATATTTAAAAAAACTCATAATCAATGATCATTAGAGAAATGCAAATCAAAACCACAATGAGATACCATCTCATAGTTAGAATGGCAATCATTAGAAAGTCAGAAACAACAGATGCTGGAGAGAATATGGAGAAATAGGAATGCTTTTACACTGTCTGTGGGAGTGTAAATTAGTACAACCATTGTGGAAGACAGTGTGGTGATTCCTCAAGGATCTAGAACCAGAAATAACATTTGACCCAGCAATCCCATAATCCCATTACTGGATCTATACCCAAAAGATTATAAATCATTCTACTATAAAGACTTATGCACACATATGTTTACTGTAGCACTGTTCACAATAGCAAAGACTTGGAACCAACCCAAATGTCCATCAACAGTAGACTGGATAAAGAAAATGTGGCACATATACACTATGGACTATATTATGCAGCCATAAAACGGGATGAGTTCAAGTCCTTTGCAGGGACATAGATGAAGCTGGAAACCATCATTCTCAGCAAACTAACACAAGAACAGAAAACCAAACACCACATGTTCTCACTCATAAGTGGGAGTTGAACAATGAGAACACTTGGACACAGGGAGTGGAAGATTACACACTGAGGTCTGTCGAGGGGTGGGTTCCTAGAGGAGGGATAACATTAGGAGACATACCTACTGTAGAAGATGGGTTGATGGGTGTAGCAAACTAACATACCACATGTATAACTATGTAACAAACCTGCACATTCTGCACATGTATCCTCTAACTTAAAGTATATAAAAAAATCTGAAAACCAACCCAAACAAAAACCTTCTTATGTTTGTGACAGTACTTTAGGATTTACTAAACACTTTGATACCCATTATCTCATTTGGTCATTATCATATCCCTGTAGGGATAGGCAGGGCAAGGTTTCCTATCCCCATTCATTTTAGTGATGTATTTGTAAATTTAAAACATAGTAACAAACTTCTCTAATGCAACCAGTTCAGAAGTTGAGGATAACCTATAATAATCATGCTTTATATTTATAATAATGCATCCTTTTTGGTAAATTATATTTTATGGCCATTCTTACCAATGTGGGAAGAAAATAAGATAGAAATTGTTCATTTTTTACAGATGAAGAAACTGAGGTCCAGAGAGATTAGTCAACTTGCTGGAGATGGCACAGTTTCCTAGTAGCAGAGTCAGGGTTAGAACCAAGGCTTTATTAAGTTTCCAACTCAATTTTTTTTCACCAAACTACCTCTCAATAGGAGATAAAGTAGAGTCTTCACATAAAAATGCTTTGCTAATGTTTATTATAATAGATTTTAAAAGCTCTTATGGAAAAGGTATTAAGAATGTTAGAAAATATTAAATCTTAACATGTCTTTCCATGTTAATAACAAAAATATAACAAAAACATTTTAAGAGATGAAAAATATAGAAAAGAAGTGATATCTCAACTCTTATAACAAAACAAACATCAGATAAGAGTGTAAACTATCTTAAAGCATAGAGAAGTATATACTGCATGACTGTATTTCAGCTCATTTCCCTACAGAATTTGGGAAATAACATTGCAAATTAGATTAGCTGAAGAGCTAAAATAAGATGGAGGAAGAAAGCGAGGCCCAGAGAGGCAACCCCAAATAAACAGATGAACTGCATTCTGAAAGTTGACGGTATGTTTTTAGTGAAGTGCTCAAAATTTAACTTTTCTTTTATGAACAGCATTTTATACCATCTTTAAGGCTACCAGGTTAGGCCTGCAAGCCTGATCAATCTCCATTGTAGTTTAGGTCTAGTGTTGCTCATCCAGACATGGGCAAAGTTAAGGATGACTTAAGAAGTTCTAGGCTGGGTGTGGTAATCCCAGAACTTCAGGCAAGTGGATCACTTGAGATTGGGAGTTTAAGACCAGCCTGACCAACGTGGAGCAACCCCATCTCTACTAAAAATACAAAATTAGCTGGGCATGGTGGCATTTTCCTGTAATCCCAGCTACTTGGGAGGCTGAGGCAGGAGAATCTCTTGAACTGGGAGGCAGAGGTTGCTGTGAGCTGAGATTACATCATTGCACTCCAACCTGGGCAACAATAGCAAAAAAAAAAAAAAAAAAAAAAAAAGAAGCAGTAGTTGTTGTTTTGATGGGAGTACTGGCCTTGGACAAACTTTTGCAATGTGTGAAGTTACTCTTTGGTATTCCCTCTTAATGTAGTCATCTTCCATGGCTCCCTGCCCCATTTCTCTGGCATCCAGTGTCTTCATACTATTTAGGACTCTCCACAGGGTGAGGATGTGGGTGGGGAGTAACAAATAGGTCTTGTCTTCACAACTGAATTTTCTATGTTCCAAAATTTTATCTATCCTTCTCCCAGATTTTAGAATTTCACCCACATCGCCCTAACTCTATTCTCAGGATGTGAGATCTCAGTGAACAATGAAATTTGGATGAAAGCAATATGACTTAATGCAGTAAGAAATATGAGTAAATGAGGAATAGTTCCTGAACTTTCCTAGAAGTAACTACAGGAGAGTGCTTGTTAAACCATATGCAAACTTTCTGACCAATTTGTAGACTTTCGGACTGTGAAAAAATAAAGTGAAAACAACAGTAACAATGCAGCAGGGTGAGAGGAGATATTTTCATTCAGGATATCACCAGAGGCAAATCCTGCCTAGGAGTGGGCTCCAGTCAATACCTTTAAGCTGCTACTGCTTTTTGCACCTTCTTCCTTTCTTTTTTCCCCATTTACTACTTAGGAGCCTACAGACTTTCTCCAAACACAGTCAGATTTTTAAGAAAATAATAGCAGGGAGGGGGAATCCCATGGGATAGCATGGGGCTAGGTTAACCAACTAAGGGTTTTGTATGTGTTGGTCTAAATTAGAGTTCATTGTAAGCAGGGTGTGAAAATCAGGGACTGTTGTAGACTCTTGAAGACAATGAGTTTCCCAGTAGCTGGATTGGAAATCTCAACCTGAGTATAGTGTTACAAGTGGTCATTCTGGGACATGGATAGGGAGTTTTTATTGTTGTAGAACTTATTTTTTTCAAGAGGGTGGCCAGCTCCTTCTCCAAGGTAACCCTGAGCATTAGCAGTGACAAATGTCCCCAAGTCTAGGAGTTTCCATAGTCTGTGCATGCACCCAGAGGGAAAGAGGGAGAGTGTGTTTGTATCTTGGGAATAAACGGGACGAGGTGAATAGCCACTTTTCCCTAGTGAAGTTACTTCACACCTCAACAAAGTAAGGCCATCATCTCTCTGTTCCAATTTGTGGCAGAAGGGTCCAATCAGAGTCTGATATCTTTAAGTCAGAGATGTTTTTGACCATGAATTATCTTTATACCTCTATGCACACAAACTAGAAAATCTAGAAGAAATGGGTACATTTCTGGACACATACGTCTTCCCAAAACTGAACCAGAAATAAATTGATTCCCTGAACAGACCAATAACAAGCTCTGAAATTGAAATAGCAATAAATAGGCCATCAACCAAAAAAAAAAAGCCCATAACCAGACAGATTCATATCCAAAATTCTACCATATGTACAAAGAAGAACTAGTAACGTTGCTACTGAAGCTATTCCAAAAAATTGAGAATGAGGGACTCATTCTCAGCTCATTTTATAAGACCAGCATCATCCTGATGCCAAAACCTGGCAGAATGATAACAAAAAATGAAAATGTCAAGCAAATATCCTTGAAAAACTTCGATGCAAAATTCTGCAACAAAAAAACCAATAAATCAAAATCTATAGCACATCAAAAAGCTAATTCACCTATGATCAAGTATGCTTTATCTCTGGTATCCAAGTTTGTTTTAATATATACAAATCAATAAATGTGATTTATCACATAAACAGAACTAAAAACAAAAAAGGACATGATCATCTTTAGAGACCATTAAAATATGCTTTTGATAAAGTTCAATATCCCCCATGTTAAAAATCATAAACTAAATATTGAAGAAATACATCTCAAAATAATGAGTCACTTATGACAAACCCACAGCCAACATTATAGTGAATAGGCAAAAGCTGAAAGCATTCTCCTTCTCCTTGAAAATGATAACAAAACAAGACAATTATGCCGACTCTCACCACTCCTATTTAACATAGTACTGGAAGCCCTGGCCAGAGCAATCAAGAAAGAGAAAGAGAAAGAAATAAAAGACATCCAAGTAAGAAAAGAGAAAGTCACACTATTCCTGTTTATAGACAACATGATTCTATATCTAGAAAAAAATCATAGTCTTGGCCCAAAAGCTCCTTGAGCAAAGTTTTGGGATACAAAATCAATGTACAAAAATCAGTAGCATTTCTATGCACTAACAGGATCTAAGACAACAGAGAAATCAGAAATGCAATATCATTCACAGTACTAAAAAAGAATAAAATGTCTAGGAATACAGCTAACCAGAGAAATAAAACATTTCTACAATGAAAATTACAAAACTCTGCTCAAAGAAATCAGAGATGATACAAACAAGTAGAAGAAAATGTCATTCTCTTGGATAGGAAGAATCAGTATCTTTAAAATGGCCATACAGTCCAAAGCAATTTATAGTTTCAATGCTATTCTTATTAAACTACCAATGACATTCTTCACAGAACTAGAAAAAACCCTTATAAAGTTCATGTGGAATCAAAAAAAGAGCTTGAATAGCTAAGGCAATCCTAAGTATAAAGAATAAAGCTGGAAGAATCTCATTGCCCAACTTCAAATTATGCTATAGGGCTACAGTAACCAAAACAGCATGGTACTGGTACAAAAACAGACATATAGACCAATGAAACAGAATGGAGAGCCCAGAAATAAAGTTACACACTTACAGCTATCTGATCTGTGACAAAGCTGATAAAATCAAGCAACGAGGAAAGGCCTCCCTATGTAATAAATGGTGCTGTGATAACTAGCTAGCCATAGGCAGAAGACTAAAACTGGACCCCTTCCTAACACCATATGTAAAAATTAATTCTAGATGGATTAAAGACCTAAATATAAAACCTGAAGCCATAAAAACCCTGAAAGATAACCTGGAAATACCATTTTGTACATAGGAACTGGCAAAGATTTTCTGCCAAACACCAAAATCAATTACAAGAAAAAAAAAGAGTTGAAAAATTGGATTTAATTAAACTTAAGAGCTGCACAGGAAAAGAAACTATCAACAAAGTGCGTAGACAACCTGCAGAATAGGAGAAAATATTTGCAAACTATACCTTTCACAAAGGTCTAATATCTGGAATCTATAAGGAACTTAAATGTACAAGCAGAAAACAATCCATTACAAAATGAACAAGACATTAACAGATACTTCTCAAAAGACATGCATGATGCCAGTAAGCATATGGAAAATGTTCAATATCATTAATTATTAGAGATATGCAAATCAAAACCACAGTGAGATATCATCTCACACCAGTCCAAATGGCTATTAATAAAAAGCCAAAAAAATAAAAGATGCTGTTGAGGTCATGGAGAAAAGAAACACTTATACACTATTGTTGGAAGTGTAATTTAGTTCAACCTTTGTGGAAAGCAGTGTGGCAGTTCCTCAAAAACCTCACAACTGAACTACCGTTCGACCCAGCAATTCCATTATTGGGTACTTATCCAAAGGTATGTAAGTCGTTCTATCATTGAAATACTATTCACAGTAGCAATTACATGGAATCAACTATATGCCCATCAATGATAGAGTAGATAAAGAAAATGTGGTACATATGCACCATGGGATACTACACAGCTGTACAAAAGAATGAGATTATGTCCTTTACAGGAACATGGATGAAGCTGGAGGTCATTTTCTTTAGCAAACTAACGCAGGAACAGAAAACCAAATACCACATAATTTCACTTAAAAGTGGGAGCTAAATGATGAGAGCACATTGACAGAAAGAGAGGGACAATTAATACTGTGACCTACTTGAGTGTGAAGAGTGAACGGTGGGAGAGGATCAGAGAAAACAACTATTAGCTACTAGGCTTAGTACCTGTGTGATGAAAAAATCTGTACGACAAACCTCTGTGACATGAGTTTACCTATATAACAAACATGCACATGTACCTGTGACCCTAAAATAAAAATTAAAATATTTTAAAAATGAAAAATTAAATATTTTACACACATAGAAAATGAGATTTCTTCTTTCTCTTGGAATATTGTTAGCTTGACAACACTGGTCCACATTCTAATATGGCGATAGTCCATGAAAACTGAGAAGGAGCTGCTGCTTTAGACTGGATTATTGCTCCTTAATACACCATGATCTTTTCTGATCCATTTTCTGTCACATTTCCTGGCTGCCCCCAGTAACATGAAAGTTTGATAAATTTTGGCTAACAAACCTCATGTTTATCTTCAGAGAAAAAGAACAAAAAACCTATCTCTATGTATTGTTGGGGATAGGTGAGGCCTGCAGCTTGTAGAAAACAGATACCTCATGTTTACCTTCAGAGTAAAAGAAAAAGAAAAAAAAGCCTCTAAGTCTTGTAGGGGATGGGTGAGGCCTGCATCTTGTAGAGGATAGATGTGATCTGAGAAACAGGATTATTTCATGGCCTATTAGTTGCCTACATTTATAGTTTATTTAGGAATGAAGATCATGACATTTAAGCTTAATGGGGAAGTGTTTAACCTCACCCCAATCCTTGTTACTCCAGGGATCTTGCCCATTTATATGTGAAGAGTGAGCGTCCGTGTGATATAGTGCCTGAAACACAGAGCAAGGTGTCAAAAGAACTTAGTTTTCATTCTAGATTTGTTTTTGACTAGTAAAAATGGTAATAATCATAACAATAAATCATCTTTATTTGATATTCAAGAACATGCAGCATTTTTTTTTTTACCCACATTATGGCTTTTTTAGAGTTACTGGGATTTATAACTAAGTCAGTTTCCTTCTTTGGGTTTTAATTTCCTCTCTATAAGAAAATAAATTAAGTTACTCTAGGGGGCATTTTAAAACTAAGTCTGTACAATATTTAAGATTCCATTATGTGAATATAATTGTGTCAGGAGATGTATAACAGTAAAAAAACAATTTATAATATGACCTAAGACCTAAGTAATTATGTAATCTAATTATTCTTGCTTACTGGCATGAATCCATGGCAAGACGTTGAAAAAAATTGAATTTGATTATAGGACTCCAAAAAATGTATGTAACTCTTATGTACAAAGCAATAAGTCTGTAATGTTTATGCATCATGACAGAACTAGGGTAGGGGTGGCATGAATGGGAAGAGTGGATATTTTAGGGTAAGCAACATACCTATAATTCCTCAAGTCTAAACACAGTCATGTGCCACTTAATGATAGAATATGTTCTGAAAAATGTGTCATTAATTGGTTACATCATTGTGAGAATATCATAAAGTATATTTACACAAACCTAGATGGTATAGTATACTATACACCTAGGCTATATGGGATAGCCTATTGCTCCTAGGCTACAAACCTGTACAGCATGTCACTACTGACTACTGTAGGCAATTGTAACACGATGGTAAATATTTGCAGGACTGGAAATTGCTCTGGGTGAGTCAGTGAGTGGTAATTGAATATGAAGTCCTAGGGACATTATTGTACACTATTGTAGAATTTATCAACACTGTACACTTAGATGATAGTAAACTAAAAAACATCATTTGTATTATGATGTTACAATGATTATGATGTCACTAGGCAATAGAAAATTTTCAGCTCCATTATAATTTTATAAGACCACCATCATATACGTAGTCCATTGTTGACCAAAACTTTATTAGGAGGTGCATGACTTGTATGTAGCCATCCTTTTTTGTTCTCATGCAAAGACTTGCTTTTAAACAACGGTATGCACTATGTACATGTAGGTAGGCATGTCACTCACTCATTCATCCATACATTCATTCACAATCACTGTATATTGATTGAGCTTCTATGATGTGACAGGTATTGTGCATACACCAGACACTATGATGAACAGGAAATAAATCTCACTCCAAGAAACTTAGAAGTTAATCTTATTCTTACTCTCATTACTAGTCAACAAATTGAGCTTTTCCTTGACAACTGAGAAACTGAATTATTGACAAGTTACTCTGACAAGTTGCTAAGGCAAAACATGGTCCAATATCCAAGGCTGTAAACTGGATACTATTAGTTCATAACGCCAACATTTTAAAGGGAGAAAGGATATTCTACGTTGTGTGTGTATATGTGTGTATGTGTGCATGTGTGCCCATGCACACGTGTTCAGAATCCTCTTTTTAAAATTTTAACAGTTGTTTTTAATCATACCTGATGAAAGTAAAGAAAAAAGAATATCAATTCCTTTTATTTGTCTAGTTTTTTATAATACTCAAATGCCTTTCACATTCATTATCCACTGGATTTTCACAACAGTCTTGTTTAGTTACATAGGGCAAGTGTTGCTGTCAGTATTTCATATGGGAAAAAAATGAGGGTTACAGAAGTTATGTGACTTTGTCAGAGTTAGTAAATAATATTATAGCTCTCAGTCTATCTGGGATAGATGGAATTTTCAGAATATGGAACTTTCAATTATAAAAGCAGAATAGTTCAGAACAATGCAGTATGAATTGATTGCTGTAATATCCTTCACCAAATAGACTCAAATTCAAATCTAATCTCTAACTTATAACTTACTAGAGATTTTGTCTTAGGTAGGTTTTTCAACCTCTCTCAGCTTTTATTTGATCAAGTAATAAAATTGGAATAGTATCTTTCTCACAATGTTATGATAGATTAACAAGGTGATGGTTGTAAAGGTAGCTGGCCTAGATTAGGCACTCAATAATTATTGGTTCCCTTTCTCTTGTCAATAAACTGCTACTCTTCACTCTATATTATGATATCTCAAGTAAGCTTGCTCACCTTGGGCATAGTCTCCTATTACCTAGAAACATCATAAAACATCTCCTGAATAGAGTCCTTTGTGAGAAAGTCTCTTATTGCTTTGGAATTGAGAAATCGCATATGCCTTGGTGCTGGCTGGGGCCACATGTAGGCTGCTAGTGGAGTGTGGGCCATTCTTCTTTAGAAGACATGAGAGTTCATTCATTGTTTCTGCCCTAAGTTTTTATGTGGATAGCAGTATGTTTACACAGCATGTTAATGGATTTTCCAACCTTGTCTGCTGCTGCTTTTCAGAGCCCAGAGGACAAATAACGGGATCTGAAAAGATGGGAGAATGAGCTGAGTCAAAAAGTGTGGGAACACAGCAAGCAATTCTGGCCTTTTGCTACTGTTTCCCAATAAGCACTGGCTTGCAGCTCCAGCCCCTTCCCCATCGTTTCCCCTAGCCTTACTTCTGGTAGTTTCTTTAACTTTTTTCCTTCCCCCTCAAATGTTCTCACATTCCCTGTACTCCCTCATTTATTCTGTCTTCAACCCAGCCCAATTCAGTCTTCAAGACTTAAGTCAGATCCTGCCTTCTCAAGGAAGTCTAATCCATACTCCAGTGTTGCTTACATCTTCCCCTGCTCAATGAAACTTCAAAAACATCATCAGAACTCCGGAGGTACTTGTTAATAGCTTCCTCCTGTTAGTGATACCTTCTCAATGCAATTATTGTAACCAGGGGTGGTTCTTACCTTCTGTGTTCACCCCAGCATCTGGCACTAAGCAGATTTAACAATAGAGATTTGTGGGTTAATTGACCAAGACCACTGCAGAAATCTCTTCCCTGTGCCCACACCATGTATACTTTACTGACCTGAGAAGCCCTTATACTCAGTGAATTGCTGTGTTTCGCTTATGCTCTCTCTCATTGCCCCAGACTCAGGCTAGAAGTTCTTAGGTCGTCTTTAGGGCAGGGTCTGCACATATTCTATATACGGTCTGAGTAGTTCCAAAAAGGTTCTCCTGCTCTTCCTAAACTTGCTTCTTATTCTATGAAGCCCTCTTGATTTATTCAGGATGCCAAGAACAATCACACAAGCACATCTTTAGATCTGGGCAACATGAAAATAAACTTACGTGGAAGACATAGTATTTTCTTTTTAAAACCCTGGAATCAAATAAAATCTCAAATCTGCCTTATTAGATATGTGGATTTAGAAAAGTTTTTAAGCTTTCTAAGTCCAGTTTATCTCCTCTGTAAAATAGGGATAACAGTAACTTCCTAATAGGCTTATTGAGAATTGAGCGAGTTTTTACATGCTGAGCACTTACTATAGTGCCTCATTCATAGTATCTGCTCAATACAATGTGAGATATTATTTTTACTTATATTAATATTTAAGTGGCTTATAGTCACATCTTGACTAGGTTATAGGCTTAGATAAACAGAAAAAATTATAGAGCATAGAGTATTGGGTACCTGTTCAAGATGAAAGAAGCTTTGGGGAGGAGAAAACGAGGAATGGAAAAGTTATCTGAGGCAGGAAAAAAGACCTAAGTACTTGTTTGTCTGCATCTATCATCAACCAGCTCTCAGAGTGAGACTCAAGTACCGTTCACATGAAGAGGCTGAAAGGGAGTGACATAAAACGCTGGTTGACAGTAGGTAATTGCAATCTCCAGTTCTTCAACTGAATTGCAGTATGTCATAAAGGGGTCTTTGTTTCCTTTGGTTCTATCAGTTTACTAGTAAAGAAACAACCGTAAGTAGTACAGGGAGATGGTTAATTTGAAGAAACCAGTTTTCATGGCCTCTGGTTATCACATTTCATGTAGTACCTGAGATATTTGCCACCCATTTTCTGCCAGCTACATCAAGTTCCATCTTTTTGGTTTCTATCATAAGAAAACTTCTGCTAGTTTCTTTATCCAGCCAACAAAAGATTATTGTGCAACTACTACATGCCAGAATTATACCCTTGTACTTTTATTTTAACCAGAATTAGAACTGTGAAAAAGAGAGATATGGCCTCTACTTTCATAGAGTTTGCCTTCAGGTAGAAGATGAAGAAATGAAAATAAAAAATTATAAGCCAGTGAGTTAAATGATGTCAGCATGGAAGTATGGGTGCTATCGCAGAAGGCAGAGGAATCATCTATTCAATGTCAGGCAGGATGAGAGGATTGATATAAAGAAAGTCTTCTTGAAATAATTGATACACAACTTCTGACCTAAAGGAAGAGTTACAGATTAGCCAGTGGTAAAAGACTGAGATCTGGAGAGAAGAGGAGAGAGTATTTAGGATAAGGAACTAGTGATGTGAAAGCCCAGAAGTTAAAAAAATAATTGTGGCACATCTGAGAAATTAAAAGTATTTTCATGTGATTGGGATAAAGAGTATGAAGGGGGCAGTGTCAACAGACGGGACTTGAGAGACAGGGGCCCGATTATATAGGGCCTTGTAGGCTATATTAGGAAGTTTGGAAGCTACATTTATAATAGTAAGGCATTGATGCATTATAAGACAATCATTAGATTTATGTTTTAGAAATATTCCTTTTACTATATTGTGTAGGATGAAATGGAAAATGTCATAAGTGGAATCACAGAGACAAATCAGGAAGCTTCCAATGCAGTAATTAGGCAAGAGCTAGTGGCAATCTCAATTATTGTGGGCAAGGAAAAATAAATACATATTTGAGAGGTATTTAGAAGGTAGAATCAAAAGAATTCATTGATTGATTGGTTATAAGGGATGAGATAATGGAGTCAGGTTTTGAGCTTGTACAATTGGTGAATGGAGATTCCTTTATTTGAGGTAGCAAACACAGTTAATTTGCTAAAGGGATTTATTGTAACATTTGTATTTTTACAGATGCTTTTTGGAAACACTTGAAGGTGAGAATATCAAGTAATAAGGAAGGACACTGAGGGATTGTTTTTGAGATTGATTTTTGGTCCGAGGCAATTCTAGCTCTTTTCATATCACATGCAGTTGGACCTACAAGTCTCAACTTGTGTGTAAAACAATAAAGCTTATCATGAATCAGACCTATGTTTCTCAAACTGCATTCAGATGAATTATGGAAATTCTGCATAGATACTTCAGAAGCTGCTATATAGATCAATAAGAGGGAGGCTGTGGATAAGGCCCACCACCATCTCAGCTTCATCTGGAGGATGTACCAGTTTTATATACTTGTTTTGCATGTAAGATTTCAGGTGTATAATTGCTCTGCTTCTAAAATAAAAGTTTTAAAACTGCTGGATTAGAACACAGTCTGTAAGCATGGTCATTCATTTCACCAATAGTTTCTGAAAGCTACCATGTTCCACTATGCTGAACTATGCTGTGGGATTTTCAGTGATGAATTCCTTTCGATCTTGTCCTCAAAGAGGTTTTATAAGGCACATTTGTGGAGAGCCATATAATGCAAGGAATAAACAATAAGTTTTGTAAAAGAAATATGGCAAAAGTGCCCTGGAAGTCCTGATGAGAGAGAACGAGGGAGGGAGGGAATAAGAGTGGGGGGGGGGAAGAGAGAGTGTGTGAGGGCGCACAGTAGGTAGATGGTGGCAATAGAGGTGTCTCTGTAATAATAGTACACTTTGGACCTGCAAGATGAGGGAGGGAGGGGTGGGGGGGGGG
>CAUYLG010026396.1:0-15763 GCA_963573385.1 Cacajao melanocephalus | reverse complement strand
GTAGATTAGGTCTTTTCACATAATCCCATATTTCTTGGAAGCTTTGTTCATTTCTTTTCACTCTTTTTTCTCTTGTCTTGCATTCTCTTTTTATTTCATTGAGTTGACCTTCAATCTCTGATATCCTTTCTTCTCCTTGATCGATCTGGCTATTAAAACTTGTGTTTGCTTCACATAGTTCTTGTGCTGTGTTTTTCAACTCCATCAAGTCATTTATGTTCTTCTCTAATCTGGTTATTCCAATTAGCATTTTGTCTACCTTTTTTTTCAAGGTTTTTGATTTCTTTGCATTGAGTTAGAACATATTCCTTTAGCTTGGAAATGTTTGTTATTAGCCACCTTCTGAAGCCTGTTTCTGTCAATTCGTCGCACTCCTTGGTCAAGTTGTGATCCTGTGTTGTTGAGGAGTTGTGATGCCTTGAAGGAGAAGAGGTATTCTGGTCTTTGATAGTTTCATCTTTTTTGTGCTGTTTTTTTCCCATCTTTGTAGATTTACCTGGCTGTGCTGTCAGGGAGCTGCTTGATGAGGCTGCTTGTCTGCCCAGGAAGGCCAGGTTTCTGTAGTTCTTTAACATCACATTCCTATATAAATTCTGCTGTGCAGTGTCCAGGCACTGCCACTCCTCCAGAGAGAGGCATTCTATGGCCACATCCCTAAATGTCAATGGTTCCATTTCTAGGCTTCCAGGGGATCCTGGCGTCTTAGCTGTGGATCTCCAATACCTGCAGGTCACAGGGCCACACAAGCTAGGCGTCTAGGAGAAAAGGACGAGGAGAAGTGAACCCAAGTTCTTTAAGTTGGAAAAAATTTAAACATCTCCTGTATGACTGACCAGACCTTGTATTTCAGGGGATCCTCCTGACCAAGGTTTGTGGGCAGCGTAAGAACAAAAGAAGCCACCTCTTGCAAATGCCCTTGAGGGGCAGCTGGATAGTGCCTGGGCAAATGCTTATTCCACACCTCAGTCACTACATTCCTCCTCTTGTCCTCCCCTCCTTCTTTCCCTGTTTCAGACTTCTCTTCTCTGGCTTCTTCCTTGGGGTACTCCAGTGCATAATTGCCTGGCAGTGACTCTAAGATATAGTCTTAATCTTTTGGGTGGCATTCTGGACTAAAGTTGCTCACCCCAGGTCTAAGGTAAATTCTGAGGCATCTTTTTTTCCTCAAAATTATTGTGGTCACCAACACCCTTTGCTGATATAATAGTTTGTGCATTTTCAAATATTGCCAAGATTGCAAGAGTATGTTTACAGCCCTTTGAATTAGAGGCAAAGTGGCAGAGCAGGTGCAGGAGCAGAGCCATGGAACTCCTTCCTTAACCATTACACATACACCCTCTTGCCTACTCTCCACCTAAGGTATATTCTGTTCTTACTTTCTAAGCTGCTGTAGGTGAAGTTATAAATCCATTATGAAGTCTCTACAAGAACTGCAGGGTCTACACTGTTCCAGGAGCCCATGGCAAAAAAAATACCCTGCTTTCTTACTTTGGCTTTCTGTCTTATGTTTGATAGTTGAGAAACAGCTATTTAAAGATTTGTTTCATTTATTTATTTAAAATGTTTAATTTAAAAGAACTACCAGGCTGAGTGTAGAGGCTCACACCTCTAACTAGCTGGGCATAGTGGCACACACCTGTGGTCCTAGCTACCTGAAAGGCTGAGGTGGGAGGAACACTTGAACCTGGGAGGCTGAGGTTGCAGTGAGTCCTGATTGTGCCACTGTACTCCAGCCTGCGTGATAGTTAACAGAGTGAGACTCCAACAAAGAAAAATTGAAAAAGAAAAAGAACCATCAACTTTAAAAGTTGCAAAAATAATACTCCCATATAATCTTTACTTATAACCAACAATCATTAATGTTTTGCATATTTGCTTTATAAAATCTAATTGTTATTCTTATTGCTGAAACATTAGAGAGTAAATTACAGATACCATAATCCTTTACTCCCAAACTATTTCAATGTATATATCCTAACAAGAACATTTTCCTAAATAACAACAGTATAATAACGTAAGAAATTTGATGCTGATATAATATTATCTAATATACAGTTTATATTCACATTTTACTAATTTTCTCATTAATGTCCTTTTTGGTTATTTTTTTTTCCCATTCCAGGATCAGATCTAGAATCACACATTGCGTTATTGTCGTGTTTCTTTAGTCTCCTTTCATCTGGAACTATTCTTCTATCTTTCATCATCTTTAATACTGATATTTTTTAGAAGTTCAAGCCAATTAAATGTCTCTGAATTTGGCTTTGTCTGATGTCTCCAATGATTAAATTCCATTAATACATTTTTGGCAGGAGTTTAGCATATTCTGAGAATATTTTATTAAGAGGCCTGAGATTCCCCTTCTTAGGGATTAAACAATTTTTTTAAATTCCCCAATCAATGTAAGAGAGTACTGATTTCCTCACAGCCTCACCAACAGAGTCTGTTGTCAAGTTTTGCATTAACTGCCCAAATGATTGGTGAATAATATGATATCTTGATGTAGTTTTTAAGAAATAAACTTCATGGAAGTAAAATTAGAAAGCAATAAAATAGATCCATTTTAAGCACACAATGTGATGAATTTCAACAGTGCATATAAGATACAGACTATGTCCATCACTTTAAAAAGTTTCTCATTTCATTTCAGTTAAATCTCACCAAATTCTTGCCCCAGACAAACACTGATCTGTTTTTGACACTATTGGTTATATTTTTGGATGCTAGAATTTCATATAAATGAAATCATAAGGTGCTACGTAGTTTTCTTTTTCTTTTCTTTTCTTTTTTCTCAGATGGAGTCTCACTCCATTGCCCAGGCTGGAGTGCAGTGGCATAATCTCGGTTCACTGTAACCTCTGTCTCCTAGGTTGAAGTGATTCTCCTGCCTCAGCCTCCTGAGTAGCTGGGATTATAGGTGCGTGCTACCATGCCTGGCTAATTTTTGTATTTTTAGTAGAAATGGGATGTCACCATATTGGCCAGGCTGGTCTCAAACTCCTGACCTCGGGTGATCCACTCCCCTCAGCCTCCCAAAGTGCTGGGATTATAGGCATGAGCCACTGACCCTGGCTGGTGCTGTAGTTTAAATGTTTGCCCCCTTAATCCTCATGTTAAAATCTGATCCCAATGTTGGCAGTGGGGCCGAATATGAGGTGTTAGGCCATGCTCTATGGCTGAACTACTCTATCCTATTCACTTCCCTCATGAATACATTAATGCCTGCAAGAGTGAGTTCTCACTCTTACTAGTTCCTGAGAAATCTGGCTGTTAAAAAGAGCCTGGCACCTGCCTCCCCTTTCTCTTGCTTCCTCTGTCATGTGACCTCTAACACACCGGCTCTCCTTCACCTTCTGGCATGCACGGAAGCAGCCTGAGGCCCTCAGACTACAGAACTACAAGCCCAATAATCCTCCTTTCTTTATAAATTACATAGCCTCAGGTATTCCTTTATAGCAACAGAAACAAGCTAAGACATAAGGTGAGAGACACATTGTGACTGGCCTGGCTTCTGTTTCTCAGCATAATACTTTTGAGACCCACCCATGTTGCTGCATGTACCAGCAAATTATTTTTCTTCTTATTGAGTAGTATCCCATTGTGTCACTATTCCACAATTTATTTATTCATTGTCTTTTTTATGGTGTTTTGTTTCCAATTTGCACCTGTTATGAATAATTTGTGACCATTTATGAACAAGTCTTTGTGTTGACGTATGATTTTATTTCTTTTAGTTAAATAGATAGGAGTGAGAATATCAGGTCATATTGTAGGTGTCTATCTAACTTGATAAGAACTTTTCAAACTGTTTTTCAAAGAGGTTTTACCATTTTACATTCCCACCAGCCATGTTTGAGAGTTCTAATTTCTTTGCATTCTCATCAACAGTTGGTATGGTTATTTTTAAAAATTTTAGAATTAGTGGGTGTGTAATGGTATCCCATTGTGGTTTAAATTGCATGTTTATTTTGATGAATGATTTTGAGCATCTTTTCATGTGCCATTTGTATCTCTTGTATTGTGAAGTCTCTTTTCAAATGTTTTGCCTATTTATTATTTGGTTGGTTGTCCATTATTGAATTTAAGGAATACTTAAGATGTATGAATTGCAAATATTTTCTGCGAGTTTGCTCCTGTCTTTTCATTTTCCTAAGTACCTTTTGAAGAGAAATTTCAATTTTGATAAAATGAAACATATCATTTTTCTTCTTTTACGCTTTGTGCATTTTGTGTGATATCTAAGAAAACATGCCATAAGCTTGGGTTGATTTTCTTATGTTTTCTTATAGTATTTACAGTTTTATCACAATGTAGATATATATCAAGACATCGCATTGTGCCCCATAAACATATATAATTTTTATTTTTGTCAATTAAAAACAAGAACAAAGAACAATAGAATAAAAATTTAAAAATTACAATGAGATTTGAAAAATATGTGTGTATGTATATGTGTGTATGTGCGTGTGTGTGTGTATATATATTTATATATGTAGTTTTATATATATATGTAGTTTTATTCATATATATATATTCATATATATATATATTCATATATATATAATAGTTTAGTTTTACATTTAGGTCTGTGACCTATTTTGAGAATCTCAAATCTTTGTCACTCTAGCTTCATGAAAATCTCTCCCCTGCCCCCAATGACTTTGTTTCTCAACAAAATTCTTCTCTCAGGGGACAAGCCTGATTTTTTCACCCTGGCAGTGCCCAGAATCAGCCAATGCCTTTATAAATAGTTTCAGATCTTCTGCTTCTTTCTGAAGTATTTCTCATCTTTGAAATTTTTCTCCAAGTCCTTGTTGCTTTCACCACTCTCTGATGCTTTTAAATATATGGCTGATGTAATTGATCTGAATTTTCTACTCATTTGTTTGGTATCCCTGGTCTGTTGTGAACTACTTTATCCTATTAGAAGTGGGTCACCTTTTCTGATTGCTTTTATTATTTTTTAATTTGTCTCTAATTTTTAATCGTGTGCCTATGTGCAGTTTTCTTTATATTTACTTCGCTTGTTGCTGTAGCCCTTCTTAAATTGGAAGCTTGACGTCATTCATATAAACTGAGAAAAATTACTGCCTATTAGCTCTTCAAAACACTCTGCCCATCTTTTCTAAACTTTTCTTCTGAGACTTGAATTTCATATAGTTAGGTCTTTTCACTGCATGGCATATATCTCTTATGTTCTTTTCTGTGTATTTCCATCCTTTTATTTCTGTGATTTAGTTTGAATAATTTCTTCTGCCATTTCTCCCAATTTATTAATTCTTTCTTTAGTTCTGTGTGATTTGTTTTTAAATGTATCCAGTGAGATCTGAATTTTGTTAAAAAATTTTAAGCTCTAAAATTTCCCATATTTTTATATAAATTATATTCAATTTTTGTTGAAATTCTTCTTTCATTTTTTTTCTTGAATATATTATCATACTTATTTAAATTATGTGTCTGAAAAATTTAATGTTTAGGTCTATATTTCTGATTCCCTTGTCTGCTTTTTCTCTGGTTTTGAGTCAAATTTTTTAATACGTCAGTTAATTTTGGATTGAGTACTGGAAATTGCATATTAAAAACCACTAAGATAACTAGTTGCTTTTAATTATTATGTCTTCTTTCATGAATAATTTATTTTGCTTTGAAAGAAGGTTAGGATAGAGGTGAGTCACCTTAAATTCTTTAAAGACTTAGTTGATATAAAGACTTCAGTCTCTATGAATATGGTCTACTTCCAGGTTACCCTTATTTCTATGTCAGGGATCTTTGCAGAAATCCCCTCCTCCTTGAAGAGTCCTAACCTGTTATTTTTGTTCTTCAACTCTCCTGAGACTGGAGAAGTTCTGCCTAGTTTTTAGGTTCTCAGCTATGCTTTCTGCTTTTGAAATTGCCGAATAAACTGAAGGAAAAGTTCACCTCAAATGCTATGTTTATCTCTCATTACTTCTCTCTTCTTCTATACTTTTACCTTTAAAATTCTCACCATTTCTAATATCTTCAAATGGATTTTTTAAAATTTGTCTATTTTTTATTGTTTTTAATAGGGAAATTGGTCTAAGGCAACCTATTCATCAATACCAGGGATGAAAACTCTGAGTATCATATTTAATTTCCATAAATATCATTCAGTACTTGCTAACAATCTTCCCATATCATGCTAAGCCAAAGGGTAGCTTTCACACTATTGTGTAGGGAACTGGGTAGAGAGGCAGGCTGGGTGGGTGAGAATTTCCCCCCAAGCTCTCCTCTATCACGTCTGTGGCATCAGAACAATCAACTGTAGTGGTAATTGCAAAGTGTATTGCAGGGCATACATGCGGCTGGTGAGAGACAACTGGACTGTTCATGAGGAGGATGTATCTGGTAGACACTGGATGGTAGGTGAGCTGAATTAGTCATGACTGCTTGGAAAACCTCAGAAACTATCAAAAGAAGGATACTGTTGATATTCTGATGGAATATTAGACAAAGGAAATGAGATTTACTATTTTTAGTGTGACCCTGTTTGTATCCACAGGTTTCATGGCCTGAATATACAGGCTAAAATTAAAATGAAATTCCTCCAATTTAAAGAAAATACACTCTTTATTCTGAATTTCCTTATTGATCTTGTTACTGTGTTAATTCACTAAGCCTTCAAAGGATGGCACAAGTATAGTATCTGCAGAAATCTCAAGAGGTCATTTTTATGAGTTCTAACTTTATTATCAAATAACGTTTTATAAACCTTCTGTGATAGGATTTTGTATCTTCCAAAGACATTATTCTCCATTGTAGAGAAATCTTCTTTTTCCCTTAGAAAACTGTATACTGGGATCAGTAGTTAGCTCTTAAGAAGAAAGGAACTGAGCTGAAAGTTTAATTCCACCCTTTTAAATTGTTCACTGGAACCTTTCCAATTCATTGGGAATAATCAAGTATT
Organism: Cacajao melanocephalus; assembly: GCA_963573385.1. Classification (NCBI taxonomy): domain Eukaryota; kingdom Metazoa; phylum Chordata; class Mammalia; order Primates; family Pitheciidae; genus Cacajao; species Cacajao melanocephalus. Next base: position 8,838 of record CAUYLG010026396.1, on the reverse strand, counting down.
GTAAGGGTTATGTGTGGAGGGAAGAAGAAAGAAATTTCTCTTATTGATTAAATTTTCTTTTCTTTCTGAGTTCTTGATTTGTCATTTTCCTCTGAGTTCTTGTTTGCACCAATGATTTTATCTGATAGTTGATCCCAAAGCATCTTAACTTTTCATAGGTCACTCTACCAAGGTTCATGGAAAAAAAAAGGGAAAGTCTGCATCTTTGGTGCTTCAATTAACACTGACTTCACTTGGTATTAGTGCCACTTTTAGCAACTGCATTATACACTACATACATTAGTGTATAATGCAGTTGCTAAAAGTAGCACTTATACCAAGTGCTACTTTTCTTTGAGTCAAATACAATTTCTGACTATGAGTCAATTACACTTCTTCTCTTTATAAATTACCCAGTAATTTATTTTAAAGAAATACCCAAGACTGGGTAATTTATTTCTTTATTTTAAAGAAATACCCAAGACTGGGTAATTTATAAAGAGAAGACGTGTAATTGACTCATAGTCCAGCATGGCTAGGGAGGCCTCAGGAAACTTACAATTATGGTGGAAGGGGAAGCAAACAGATTCTTTTTACATGGTGGCAGCAAGGAGAAGTGCGAGTAAAAGGGAAAAAAGCCTTTTATCAAACCATCAGATCTCCTGAGAACCCACTCACTATCACCAGAACAGCAGCATGGGGAAAACCACCCCTGTGATTCAATTACCTTCCACTGGACCCCTCCGATGACATGTAGGGATAATGGGAATTACAATTCAAGATGATATTTGGGTGGGGACACAGCCAAACCATAACATTTTGCTCTGGGCCCCTCCCAAATCGCATGTGCTCACCTTTCAAAACACAATGATACCTTTCCAACAGTCCCTCAGGGTCTTAACTCATTCCAGCATTAACCTGAAAGTTCAAGTCCCAAGTATCACAAATTGGCCCTCAATATTAACTACTGCCTGGGTGTGGTGGGTCACAGCTATAATCCGAGCACTTTGGGAGGAGGTGGGAGGATCACTTGAGGTCAGGAATTCAAGATCATCCTGGCCAATATGGCGAAATCTTGTCTCTACTAAAAGTACAAAAATTAGCTGGGTGTGGTGGCAGGCACCTGTAATCCTAGCAGGAGGCTGAGATATTGCTTTAACCTGGGAGACGGAGGCTGCAATGAGCTGAGATCACACTACTGCACTCCACCCTGGGTGACAGACAGAGTGAGACTTTGTCTCAGAAAAAAAAAAAAAAAAAAGTAACCATCACAACAATCTTTGAGAATTCACATGTACCTATGAGCCTGGTGTATAAACTGAGCTGAATCAATAAATAAGACCTACTTGATTGAAAAATCTAATAACTCTTCCCATACCAGTCTCTACAGTACACCTATTTATTCATCGCTAAGCTCCTTGGTAACTATGGACCAAAACCTGTGTGAAATTTAAAAGAAGAAAAGCAATTAATCTTCTGAACTACAGAAAAACACCCATAGTCCAGGTATAAAATAGTTTCCCAAACTGAGTCTCATCTGCATAAAGTGTGTCTGAATCAACAGCTGAATGACGAAATAAAGCCCTGATATTTAAAATCAGTAATGCTTTGGTTCATTTGCCTTTTGAGGTGGTATATTTTTATGGCTGAGAGGAAGCAACACACTGAAAAGGACACGAGAGAGGAGGAGGAAGTGGCAGACACTGAGGGTGGAGAAAGTAAGGGTAAAGCCACTGAGAAGAAAACATTAAAAAGCAATAACTGTAGGAAGAGACGCCAAAATGATTACATGATATTTCCAATGGATTTTATAGTAATAAAAAGACTACTGTCACATTTCTAATGAAAAAGACTTCAAACAACTTATAAAAAATGATTTATCAGAAAATTCCAGTAACAATTTTCATGACCCACTTTATATTGAACCATGACACACACACATAGTGTTATGATCATCTTCTGATTGTTGGGCTTTAATTATTTAAATATTTTCTTCAATCATTTTAATAGCTTCATTCAGGTATATTAATATGCAACACACTACTTATTTAAAGTTTGCAACTGACATATGTACACACTCATGAAGCCATCACCGCAATCAACATATTGAGCAGACCAATTACACCCAAAAGATTTCTCATGCCCCTTTGCTTTCCTCCCTTCTCCCTCTGCCCACTTCCTTCCTATCCTGAGGAACCAGTGATCTGTATTCTGTTATTACAGACAAGTTTGCAGTTTTCAGATTTTTTCTTTGACAGGGTCTCGCTCTGTCACTCAGGCTGGAGTGCAGTGGTGTGATCTTGGCTCACTGCAACCTTCAACTCCCAGTTCAAGCGATTCTCCCACCTCAGCCTCCCAAGTAGCTGGGATTACAGGCACCTACCACTGCACCTGGCTAATTTTTGTATTTTTAGTAGAGATGGAGTTTCGCCATCTTGGCCAGGCTGGTCTCAAACTCCTGACCTCAAGTGATCTGCCCACCTCAGCCTCCCAAAGTACTGAGATTACAGGCATGAGCCACCATGCCTGGCAGTTTTCAGATTTTTATATCAGTAACATCAAGCTGCATGTACTCTTTGGCTTTTCTTAACCCAGCAAAATTATTTTGAGATGCATCCATGTAGGGCATATATCAACTGTTTCTTTCTTGTTATTGGTGAAGATGATATATATCATACATTGTTTACTCATTCACTTGCTGATGGACTTTTTGTTTGTTGCTATTGCAAATTAAATTGCTGTGAGCACTCACATACAGGTCTTTGTGTAGAGGTTTGCTCTTATTTCCATTAGGTAAATATCTAAGAGTGGAATGGCTGAATCATGCAGCAGAAATAAGTTTAACTTCTCAAGAAATTCTCATACTGTTTTACAAAGTAGGGAGTTCCAGTTCTTCCACATTCTCACCAAAACTTGGGGTGGCCAGTCTTTCTAATTTTAGCTCTTTTTATTTCATACAACAAAACATACTTAGATTCTAGAGGATCACCCTTTGAATACAGAAAATAAAAACTAGCCCTTCATCAGAGAAGCTTTCCCTGATCACCCATATTAAAGTAGCCCCCCAATTACTCCACACTGTATCACCCTGGTTTTGTTTTTTTATTGTACTTATCACTACTTGATATTTTCTTGTTAATTTGTCAAATAAAAATAATTCTCTGTCTTGTGAGCTAGAATTCTCTCCATAAAAACATATACCTTTCAATCTCATTCAGCATCTATTTCCCTTGGCCAGCATAATATCTGACCCATTTTAAGTGCCAGATAAAATGTTGAAAGAGTATTTTCTAGCTCTGGCCTGACAGCAGCTGCCGCTCCAATGGAAAGAGTTTCAAAAGAAAAATCAACTTGTTTTAAAAAGCACCACAATGAAGCTCCATGCTCACTGACATCTACGCTCCATCTCTGCTGATGACTTCATTGTTCGTGTCACCAGTGACACTTTCTTGAAACCTCCTTTTTATCTGATTTCATGCTACCAGTTGCGATTTCTGTCGCTTATCATTTCCTGTTCTGGAATCTGTTTTATCCTGACCTCAAAATCATCATACCTATCTCTAGTACCAAAGCAATGGGAGAAAGAAAAATATTATTTCTGTAAACCATCACTGTACTTTATGTTTCTGAGTTTTTTGGGTTTTTTTTGGTGGTGGTTGTTGTTTGTTTTTTATACCCTGCATCCTGGTGCCACATCCCAGACTTTCTTTCTTCATAGTCTTAAACCTGAAAACACCTTTCATTTCCTTGGCTGCCTAGTCAGTTCAAGCCAAGCTTTTTGCGTAGCCTAACTGAGTTGCCTGCTTCCAAGTTCCCCTTTTGCTTTCATTCACTTTACGCACAGCATCTAGATAACATTCCTAGAGTAAATTCTCACCGTTTATTCTATCAAAAAAAAAATTTGAATGACTTTCTAGGGAAGGGTTGCAAATGAGCCTCCTATGGTTCTAATTTAGATGGAATATATGTTTTGTTTGTTTGGGTTTCTCAGTTTTAAAACAAAAGTTTTAGCCATTTGTTAAATAGTTAAGGGATTTCATATATAAATCTGATTTCTCATAAAAACGAAAAGATCTGCAAACAGTGGGCCCAGGCTCCCATGAGGCAGTAAACATCTGACTATTGGCTGCTCCCTGTAGACAAAGTAAATACTCTCCAGGTTGCCAGAGTCCCCAACACTCCATATTATCTTCCTGCTGAAGCCAAGCATACTTTATTATTTATGTTACTCTTGCGCTGTTGTTTTTCTTTGAGTGGAGAAATATTTCTCTAACTTCGTCTGTCTTTCAACCATAAAAAAAAATGAAAGCCTGAGAAGGCTACATATTTGCTTATGGGAATGCAGACCATTTCTAAGTATATAATAGGGACAAACTGGTGTATGTCTTCGTCATACATTTAGCACTCTTTACTCTCTTCCATTACCTACCCATTATCTGTGGGGAGGAGAATTTGTGTCCCCCATCTGGCTATACCCCAGAATGGGAGCAGATCCCTCACTCAGACTTTCCGTGGCAGAGGCCCAGGTGGACTTTTTAACCTCATCTTCTGCTGCATCTATTCTATCTTCAACCAAGATTGTTGTGGCTGAAACTTCTTATGCATTATCCTCCAGCCCTAAAATCTTTCTCCTATAGCCCCACTCTTTTCAGAAATCACAGCCCACCCACACTTTGTCTGTGAAAAGCCTTTTCATCTTCGGGCTGGCCCTTGCAAAGGCCACTGTCCCTAGTGATCGTTACTGATCTGTCTACCAGATGTGGCTTCCATCCTCTCAGCTTCCATAGCTTTGTTCTTCCACTGCACTTATGGGTCCTATATTCTGCTTTGAGTTTTAATATCCCACTAGGGATTATGTCTAAGGTTCTGGAAAGCTCCAAAGATGCAAATGATATTTTTAGAATTGGAAGAGAATGAAAAGAGCTTAGGACAATAAATAGCAGATATAAACACCTGACATTTAAAGATTTATTACTCAGGACATTTTACTTACACATGCATACACACACATTCTGTCCCAAAAACTTCTAGGAGGAATATCACAGTGATTCAGAGAATGGGTTTTCAGGTTAGTCTTATTTACCAACAGCAGTGATATTCTAGCTAAATTTACTCTGGGGTAAATTACTTAATCCCACTGGATCTCTTATCACTAAAAAAAATACAGGTTTAATATTTCTTTTATAGTGTTGTTAAAAAGATTAGGTGAACATGAAACACTTATCACAATGCTTGGCATGATGTAATAAGCACATTATATAAATGGTATCTGTTGTGACAACTGTAATCATTTTAAAATAATTAATGTACTTTCCTCTTTTGACTTTCCAGGCATAAAATTTACCCCAATACCACTAGAAATGGGAAAAGGAAATTAGCAGTATTACAAAAGAAAAATAATGAAATATAATTTTTCATATTTGACATTGAAAGTAGAATTTAAGCATCAAGACAATAGCCTAGGCCGGGCACAGTGGCTCACGCCTATAATCTCAGTACTTGGAAGGCTGAGGCGGGTAGATCACTTGAAGTCAGGAGTTCGAGACCAGCCTGGCCAATATGGCAAAACCCCGTCTCTACTAAAAATATGAAAATTAGCCATTGTGCACGTGTAGTCCCAGCTACGTGGGTGGCTGATGTATGAGAATCATTTGAACCTGGGAAGCAGAGGTTGCAGTAAGCTGAGATCGCACTACTGCACTGCAGGCTGGACAACAAAGTGAGACTCTGTGTCCAGAAAAAAAAAAAAGAAAAGAAAAAACAAGACAATAGCCTAGTAAAACAGATTATCATTTTGAGAGAAGATTTTAAAATTTCCTTAATATTCTGCCCAACTCTTGTTTTATAGCATATCAAGGCTAGTATATTTAGCCTTGTAACCAGATTCTTGAAGTTAGAGTTTTCCTTAAGGAGTCCCAGACAGCAAGATTCAGGTGGAGAGTCTGCACTGAACAGAGAGAAATTAATAATTTGCAATTACTGTATAATAAAGCCAATTTACTGTGTTGTATTCAATATAAAAGCTAACCCCCAACTCTGCTTAAAATTAACTAACTCCCTGTAAAACCTACCTTATCCATACGCCTCACATTCTCAGCAGAGTTCCCAGGCATGTCAACACTCTTGTTTTTCTTGCTAACCAGCTGCAAGGTCACAGGGCGAAATAACACCCAAAAAATGTACAACGTGTTTCTCAAAATGCCATCTTTCAAATGTAATGTACATCACAAAACATATTACAGGTTAATTAACTGCTCTTTGTTCTTGGTTCTATAAAATTACTTCCTCCTTCATCATCCTGTATCACAAAAATGCTTAAAACACCCTCAGTTTCTTTGTACTGGGCTTACTCTTAGCGATTCCACTAAGCCCGTGTTCACGTTAAGTAAAAGCCTCCTGCTTCCCCATCGGTCTCTCCGAGTCTCTAATTTCCTGCTTCAGCACCTTTCTGGCCCCAGGGGGTTATAGGGAGGAGACAGAGGGAGGGAGACAATTACCCATGTGTTGTGGTTGCTAGTTGTCCGCTAGCACCCACTGCTGTCACACGCACTGATGTTCTTTCTCTCATTACAACACTGCTATTGGCTCAGTCACCACAGCCATGAGGATACTCAACCCTTTCTCGGAAAAGAAGGAAGCACTCCTGTGAATATGATGCTGAAGGGGTTTTGCTGCCCATACAATTAAAGCTATCTTGGCTTTTTTGCAGGATCACCCAGTGTTGCGTCTAAACACATTTCCTGCTTAGGATCAACCAGTCATCCCTTCATTCCTCTTCTATGCCCAGCTGTATTTACTCCAAAAGTTTATCTAGCCTTCATCTATCCTCTTCCTTTTAATTTAAAAGGAAAATAGTTTCACTTTTTGAGAAGATGGACAACATATGTTCCCTGCAAAAAAATTGCAAACAATGTATGAAGAAGAAACCAAAACTTGAAATCCATTCATCCTGTGATAACCACCATTAACATGTAGTGACTCTCCTTTTGTATATCTCGTCATGCAAACAGACAAATATTATGTCTATATATTTTCACATAATGTATATAATACGCTTGCTGTTCTTGTCAGAAACAATCTTCTAGCTCTTTTAAAAATTTACTGCCTTTCTTTATATATATTGTGATAAAACTATAACATCATGTATCATAAATTTTCATATCTTTTTACTGCTCACATCATTATATACACACAAATACAAAGGAAAGAAGGAGGATAAGTAGGAAGGAAAGTTACCTGGTAAACATCCAGATGAGATCCCAGCTGATAGCCAGCATGAACTCCTAGCCGTGTAAGTGAGCTATCTGCATGACCAGGTCCGTCTTCAGTTGACTTCAGTCCCAGCTACCATGAAATACTCCAAATGAGAATTGCCCAGCTAAGGCCAGTAACATCATAAAGCCATGAGAGACAATAAACTGTTGTTCTAAGAAACCGCATTTAGGGGTGGTTTGTTATATAGCAAATAGATAATGGAAAAGAAATTGGTACCTGTATGTGAGGTATTTTTGTAACGAACACCTAAAACATGTCATATTGACTTTGGGATTGAGCAGTTGAGTGGAACCTTGGCAGCTAGGAAAAGTGTTGGCCAACTCTTGAAGAACAATAAGGAAGTTATTATTAGGTGCAGGATGGAAGAGGATGTGAGTTATATATAGCAGAACAATTAGCAATGCTATCTCCTGAGTTCCTGTGGAAAATACAAAGGGTACTTAACAAACACTTGGCTTAACAAAGAAAGTATCCAGGCAGAATGTTGAAAGTGAAGACTGGCTGCTTCTAGTGTCTATGATGAAACAGAAGAGTTGAAATAAAGAAGAAACTGCTCAGCTTTTATTAAAATTTAGTGAAAAATGGGGTTGATGGCAGTCTTTCTAGCTAGCAGAACTTTCACAAAGTAAATAATTGACTCAGAGCAAAGATCACATCCGTGGCACTAACAGTGACACATGGTTTCAGGGTACAAATGAAGTAAAAAATATGGCCCTTGTAAATATCTCAGAAAAATTAAAATTAATGTCCTCATAGGCCTCTGAGGTAGAAAAGAAGGCTTTTAGGAATCTTAAGGGCATATTACTCAGTCCTTATCTGTTAGGCAAAAAGTTTCTGAAAATCTTGACATCGTCTCAAAGCACCTGACGCTCATTCCAAAGGAGAATGTGGCCTATCCTGCAGATATTCGTGTGCGTGGCTTTCGTCTCACAGAGGTAGCACCAGTAATATTCACTCGGAACCTTAGAGAGCACTGCATTGGAGAAACATACAAACAAACAACAACCCATCTACTTGGTCTTAAAGGAACAGAGGCAATTCAAAAGGAAGAGTGCCCACAGAGGCCCCAAGCGTCTTCAGGCAAGAATAAATCTATGAAATCAGCTCAGCTGTTAACAGTGCTATCTCTTATGGAAAGGAAAGATGTCCTGGAGTGCAGAATCAAGAGCCCTAAAGACAGAGCCTAGAACCACAGAGAATTGGTGGGATGTGGTGGCTCATACCTGTAATCACAGCACTCTGGGAGGCTGAGGCTGGTGGACCATTTGAGGTCAGAAGTACGAGACCAGCCTGGCCAAAATAGTGAAACCCTGTGTCTACTAAAAATACAAAAAATTAGCTGAGCGTGGTGGAGTGTTCTAGTAATCCCAGTTACTTGGGAGTCTGAGACAAGAGAATCACTTGAACCCAGGAGGCGGAGGTTGCAGTGAGCTGATATCGTGCCATTGCACTCCAGCCAGGGCGACAGAGCAAGACTCCGTCTCAAAAAAAAAAAAAAAAAAAAAAAAAAAGACTCCGGCGCAAAAAAAAAAAAAAAACCACAACCCCCGAGCAATAGTTGTGGGGAGGAGGATTGGCGGGGCC
>CAUYLG010026395.1:0-10564 GCA_963573385.1 Cacajao melanocephalus | reverse complement strand
CCTGGATAATATCCTGAAGAGTATTTTCCAGCTTGGATTCATTCTCTTCGTCACATTCAGGTACACCTATCAAACATAGATTCGGTCTTCCACATAGTCCCATATTTCTTGGAGACTTCATTTATTCCTTTTTACCCTTTTTTCTACTAATCTTGCCTTCTTGTTTTATTTCATTGAGTTGATCTTCAGCCTCTGATATCCTTTCTTGGCTGTTGAAACTTGTGCATGCTTAGCGAAGTTCTCGTGTTGTGTTTTTCAGCTCCATCAAGTCACTTATGTTCCTCTCTAAGTTGTCCATTCTCGTTAGCATTTCGTTAAATCTTCTTTCAAGGTTCTTAGTTTCTTTGCATTGGGTTAGTACATGTTATTTTAGCTCATGGAAGTTTCTTATTATCCATCTTCTGAAGCCTGATTCTGTCAGTTCATCACACTCATTCTCCGTCAGGCCTTGTTCTCTTGCTGATGAGAAGCTGCGATCCCCTGTAGGAGGAGAGGCATTCTGATTTCGGGTGTTCTCAGCCTTTTTGTACTGGTTTCTTCCCATTTTTGTGGATTTATCCACCTGTCGTCTTTGTAATTGCCGACTTTCAGATTGGATCTGAGTGGACGTCCGGCTTGCTGGTGATGAAGTTTTTTCTGTTTCTTAGTTTTCCTTCGGTAGATGCCCCTTCCCCACAGAGCTAGGCCTTCCCTGGTTCAGCTGTGCTTACTGTGAAACTCTCAGTCCTCAGCACTTCCAGTTGCTGTTCTCCTTGTGGGGATGGGACCAGCCGAGCCCGACTCAAAGGGCACCCAGTCCTGTATACTCCGCACTGAGAAGCGCCATGCCAGAGTGCCGGCAAAACAGCTGTGCCGGCCAAAAGAGTCACGCTGGCGACCCGTGTGGCTCCTCCGCTGGGTAGCTCCCAGTTTGTGGGCAACAGAAATTTGTCTGAAAGTGCAGCATCCACTCGCTCTCTGCACTTTCACTGGGAGCTACAATCCTGAGCTGCTGCTAATCAGCCATCTTGGATCTCTCTCCCACTAGGTGTGTTTTTGAATAAGAAAAAGGAAACTAGCTAAGGCCTTTAGGGGCATCAGAATGCTACTAGGCATCTCACTTCTCAGCACATGGTCAAACTGAAACCAAAATAGTCATCAGTAGTACAATGTGGGTGACATATGTTAGAAAACTTGATGTAAACATAGCAGAGGATTCATTCATTCATTCATTCTCTCATTTCATATTTCAGTTTCTTACATGTTTCCTGTACTATGCTAAGTGCTAGTGATACATTTATGAGATTGCACTAATGGTTCATTAATGTGTCTGCAGAAAGTCAGGTAATTAAGTTACTGGAGGATGATGGACTAGGTTCTCTAAATCAATTAAACATTGATTTCTTTTTTATCTTCAAAGTCTAAGTTTTTATTAATACAGCAGCATATCTTATTATTTGACTAAGTTGCTGCCTGGTAATGAGCAAAAAGAATACTCATTCACCTTCCCTAGTATTTTTAGAATTGCTAAAAATGTGGTATGCATGTTTGCAAGTCCTGGAAAAGCAGGTCAGTAATTATCATGTCCTTTGGGCAGAATGCAGTCTGTAGAACAAGGTATCGTCCTAGACCACAAAAACTGATGACGTCAAAGCTGGACTGGAATTTGAGATTTTCTTTTTTTCAGTGACAGGCTTAGGTAACTCATTAGGCTCAAATGAGATGCTTTGAACTGTAGTGACTACAATGATGTTCCCCTCTGCATGTTGAAGTGAGAAGTGCCTCTTCAGCCTATTGCTGATCCTGCCTGCTGTAGAAATCTCCAGCTGTCCAATATTTGGAAGAAAACTATGACTATATCTTTAACAAAATCTAAATGAGACAAATCACTAAAGAATTACCCATGCTTGATAAACATATGAAAAATCCCTTTATTAAATAGTAAATACACTTGAAATTACATGATTGAAATTAGTCTTGGTAACCAGCCATAGGGGACTTGGCAAGATAAATTGTATTTGTATATTGGAACACTAAGCAACCATTAAAATGTTCTTGTACATGAATAACTAATAAGGCAAAATCTTCAGGATATTTATAGTTAAAAAAATATGTATCATCTCATTTATAATTTTTCTTTTTTTGAGATAGAGTCTCACTCTGTCGCACAGGCTGGAATGCAGTGGCATAATCTCAGCTCACTGCAACTGCCACCTCCTGGGTTCAAGCAATTCTTCTGCCTCAGCCTACCAAGTAGCTGGGATTACAGGCACGCACCACCACACTGGCTAATTTTTTTTTTTTTTAGTGGAAACGGGGTTTCACCATGTTGGTCAGGCTGACCTTGAAATCCTAACCTGCCCACCTTGACCTCCAAAAGTGCTGGGATTACAGGCATGAACCACAGCACCAAGCCTCAGTTTAGAATTTTAATTGTATTTAGATCTGTGGCTATGAACATTTACATATAAACACAAAGAACCAAAGATTTAGAGAGAATGTATTCACTCTAGAGTGTTAACAGTGCTTAATTATGTGTATTAGAATATAAGTGATTTTTCATTTTGTCTTTTTTGTGTCTAGATTTTTTATGTTTTTTGTAATTAACACATTATTTTTATCATGAAACAAAGTTATAGAAAAAGAGAGATGACTTTTGTCTCTCAAATTAGAAAATATATTTTTAATCATAATATACTGACATAGCTTTAGGGAAATGTATGTAGTTAGAGTTTCATCTAATATACTCTTTCCAGATGGAAGGCCCACTGTGTACCTCAAAACCCGAGCGTCCTCTTCTCTTTGACCTAGTAATTCCACAAAAGGGGATTTGTTCTAAGGAAATAATCAGAGAAGTATGCAAATATATTCTTACATGATGTTAACATGGTTTTGTCTATAAGTAAATAGGAATAATAAAATATCTTCAAATATGGGAATGGTTAAATAGATTATCTTACATTCATACCACAGGAGCTATTATGCAGTCCTTTAAATTCATGTAAGAATGCTCAATGAAATGGAAAATGTTTACGAGTCATTAAATTTTTTAAAAGCAAGTACTATACAATGTGTACACTAAACTTTCACCTATTTAAAATATATTATACACATGTTTATTGTGGAAATTAAAAGATATACAGGGGCATGTTTATAGAGTTTTTTTCTGTTCAGTGATATTACATATAGAAGATTTGAGTTTTCTTCTGTGTGTTTTTCTGTGCATTTCTAAATTTCTACACAGAATATGTATTGTTTAGCAACAACAGAAATACATCGCAGTTTGAAAAGGTTACAGGGAAGAATAAGGTTGGAGGTGTGTGCAGTAATCAGTGTTTATGGCGATGGCAATGAACTCCTGTAAGAATTATACTTATTTATAGTAGCTGACCTTTTCTGATTCTCTTTGGAACCCCCTCAGGAACCATCTTCATCTCCCTTCTTCCTACTGGAGTTATTTCAAAGACTTTCAGCAAGTGGAAAATTACAACATTTATGTGGTGGGTGGTATTCTCAATTATTCAGATTCAGATGAAAAAAAATGTTTTGAGTACCTACTATGTGCCAAAGACCTTATGAAATATCTTCAGTCTTTGGGGCATTACACTTCAAAGAGGCCCTTAGGATTTCCATAGAAAAAGGTTAAGATAAATATTTTTAAGATCGAAGAATAGTCTAGAATCTACTACCAATTAGCTTTGTAATTTGAACAAGTTCTATTCTTCTGAGCCCTTATATTCACTCATTTATTCAACATTTATTCATTCAGCAAATATTGGCTAAGTATGAACTAACTGACAGACACTATTCCAAGCCCTAGGGATAGACCAGTGAACAACACAAAGCCACTCTTCTCACTGTAGTCAAGTGAGACTGACAATACATAAATGTGTAATGTTCTAGATAGAGTTAAGTACTATGGTGAAAACTTAAACCAGCAAGAGAATAAGGGCTAGAGGGCAGGGAAGAAAATAATTGCTGCTTTATAAAGAATTGCCAGAAGAAGACTGATCAGATGACATTTAAGAAAAGGCTTGAGGAATATGAGAGACAATAATAACACAGACCTTACTTCCTTCATTGATTGCTAGAACTTTATGAAAGGGCTTTGCAAATGTGGAAGGGATTCTGAAGTTCTCTAAAATTTGATTTGCCTTTGGTGAGAGAGGACCTGAGGTTACTTCCTTCCATCTAAGGACATTCTCCCTTTGGATATGGAATAGGTATTATCAATAGAAATACATGGATGAGAATAATAGAGTCTGTTTCAAGGCCACAATGGTCAGATGATTTCCATTCTGCCTAAAATCAATTAATGAGAGATACAGATCAACATTCACTATAGAGAGCTGTATATTCTGCACCAAATGTCCTTTAAGTTCCTTTTATTTTAGCCACAAAGATCTTCCAAAATACTAAGAATTGGCAAAAAATAAAGAAAAGCATAATCTTACACTTCATTCATATCAGGTAACCAGTTGTCACTAAAATATGTCTTGCAGGAATCATCTCTGTACCCATTCCCTAATATCATTAATACATTTCATTCATTTGAATCTGTCCCAGATATTTATCTGTGCATTTGGCTGTATTCACATATATCACAGCCACTCTGGGATGAATTTTAAATCATAGGGAAATGTTTCAGAAAACTGTCAAGCATTATTTTTGATACTTTCTCATTATCCCTGGTGTTGGAGCCATAGCTAAGCTATGCCAAGTTTCTCAGGGTTTAGTCCTTCAGCTGTAGGCTTTCCCTCAGGTGTTGATGGGGCTCAAGTGAGACAGAATATGAAAGTGCATGATGCCTGCTGCTGGCTGCAGACCAACCAAAATCTCTGGTCCTTGGTGTTTATACAGGTGTGCCTCTTACTGTCTGTGGGTCTGCAGTTATAAAATGGAAGCTACAAAGTATGCCAGAGGTAGGGGAAAGCTAAGGAGGAAATGAGAATTTCTAAACTCTAAAGATTTCTTCTATTTAAGACCCTTCTTTGTCTTTAACATAAATTCTTATATGTTGTTTATAATGAATGAGCAGGAAGTGTCTTGTTCAAGTGTATGCTTAAAAATATGAATTGAAACGAAAAGGGAAGGCAGAAAGGAAAGAAAAGAGGAAAAGAATAAAACAGGGAGAGAAAAGGCTCTTATATAAGACTTTCAGACATAAGTAAGTTCTGCTAATATGGAATTTTTTAAGGATGCTAATTACTTGATGCATCTCTAGTTTTGTCAATAGAGGCAACAAATTGAGTGTTAACCGTAGGGCAACCAGCCAGCCAAATAGTTTACATGCTGACCACTACTTCCTTGTGGTCCACTGACATTATAAATATAGCCTAGACTCTATGAGACTTTACTGTATTTATATTTACATATGAACAATAGTGTTAATCTCTGGCCCTTTGCTTCATATATTTCCTGGTTGATAGTACTCATTTTTTTTTTTTTGAGATGGAGTCTTGCTCTGTTGCCCAGGCTGGAGTACAGTGGCATGGTCTTGGCTCACGGCAACCTCCACCTCCTTGATTCAAGCAATTCCCCTGCCTCTGCCTTCTGAGTAGCTGGGATTACAGGCACATGCCACCACACCCAGCTAATTTTTTTGTATTTTTAGTAGAGACAGGGTTTCACCATGTTGGCCAAACTGGTCTTGAACTCCTGACCTCAGGTGATCCACTTGCCACAGCCTCCCAAAGTGCTGGGATTACAGGTGTGAGCCACCCCACCCAGCCAGTACTCAATGTTTTTTAAATATGCATTTATTAATATAATTAAACCTGAGGACTTCTTTAGTTAGAGAGATAGCACAGGCTGCTTAGGTTTGAATCCTGGCCCTCTACCTACTACCTGTTTGACCTTCAACTTCTTTCTTAACTGTTTTGTGACTCTGATTCCTTGTCTGTAAAACAAGAGTAAGAATATTTCCTATAGCAAAAGATGGTTGTGATGATTCAATACATTATGTTCCTAAAATACTTAGCATTTTAGAAGTACATGCTAGGATAAATTTCCTATTATTTAAATAGGATTGAATAAATTCGCTATAAAATGAGAACCCTATACAATTACCTATTTTGCTAAATGGAAACCAAACAGTAGAAACAGAATATATTGGGTATTGCCATCAAGGGAATTTTCTCTTCATTGAGAAATTAGTGAGCATCATTAGCCAGGGGAGCAATAGTATTATTTCTGCTTTAGTCTGGAGGGTATGCCTCCATTACACTGTCCTCATCCAGTTGATCCTCCTTCATGTGCCCCCAGAAGATCCTGAGATAGGAGTGTTACTTTGTTGCAGAACTGAGTTTTTATCACTGCTTTTGAAATGTTTCAACTTCACAATCAGTTGAATATGTACTGATTTTTAGGACAATTTTATTTTCCTTTGATATGTTTTACAAATACATACAACATTTTTTATTATCCTTTAAGTTCTGGGGTACATGTGCAGAACTTGCAGGATTGTTGCATAGGTACACACGTGCCATAGTGGTTTGCTGCCTCCATCTCCATGTTACCTACATCATGTATTTCTCCCAATGTTATCCCTCCCCAACCTCTCCACCCACTGCTATCCCTCCCCTAGCCACCCACCCCTTTCATTAATTAATCTGTAATGACTTCAGTTCTTTTCTAACATGAGGGCTTCTTTGTTTTTTGTGCCTTCTCTGCTCTTCCTATTATCACAACTGGGAAGGTGGCTCCATGCATTCTCTTCATGACTAAGTTGGATTTTTTTTTCTTTTCTAGTTTTAGATCATTTTTAATTAACAGATAATAATTTTGCATATTAATGGGACACAGTGTGATGTTTTAATGCAGATATACATTGTATAATGATCAAATCAGCAGGGTATCTTGCATATCTATCACCTCAAGCATTTATCATTTCTTTTTGGTAAAAATATTCAAAAATCGTCTCTCATAGTTACTTTGAAATATACATTTAATATTTTGATTACCTGAAGAAGAGATCCTTTATGTGTTAGCATCATGGTACTTTCTGTTTAAATGCTATTAAATTGCACTTCATTAGCTAACCCTATTTTTAATTATGGTACAACTGACATTTCTAGGTTATGCAATGATTGGGCATAAGACAATTTAATGAACTTATTTGTGTGAGGACCCTGAGGGTGTAGAGTAAGTCTGAGTCAGCTTCTTATTGCTGGGGCCTAGCAGAGTGTTTGGCATTGGCATGTTGAGTTGATTGAACAGGTAATGTAGAATATCATGGTAGGAGGAACCTATTCCTTAGAAAGCACCCGTATTGAGCCAGTTGAATACATTTTAATGGATTTGACTCAGAATCACCAACAAAAGTAGACCAGATACAAAGAGTCTGACATGGATGAAGCTGAGTAGAAACTATCAGAAATCATTCTCTCAAGGTGGTTTCTAGCCTCCTGGGGAAAAAGTGTCATACTTATTTCTGACTTGTGGTAATGTTTGCTACCATGATGAACAAGTGTTCCGAGTTTCAAAGGTCTTGTGTTTGCCAGTAACTCCCAAAGTTTCCATTCACATTCACCAAGAGCCTTTTACTGTGTCTTCATTGTCTTTCCAAGCCTCTTAGAGTAGTACCTTAATTGTATTTTTGCTTGAAGAGTTAGGCTGTTTTATGGTTAAAAGCACGAATCTTGAAGTAAGTTGGTCCTGGATTTGTCCAGGCTCTTGGTGTGGTTTTCTATGGATGTGAAAGAAGTAAAGAAAAACTGCCCCTTGCTATTAATTTATTTATCTAAAAATCATGACAATAATAGAAGAGAGGATATTTACTATTAAAGAAAACTGGAAATAGAAAAACATGAACCAATTTTGGAAGAGAACCTGATTTCATGGTAAATAATAAAAAATACATTTTATTAGGATTTTATCTTAAAAATATAGTTATACAAATAACTAAAAAGACACATGCACATGTATGTTTACTGTGGCACTGTTTACAATAGCAAAGACTTGGAACCAACCCAAATGCCCATCAATGATAGACTGGATAAAGATAATGTGGCACATATACACCATGGAATACTATGCAGTCATAAAAAGGGATGAGTTCCTGTCCTTTGCAGGGACATGGCTGAATCTGGAAACCATCATTCTCAGCAAACTGATACAAGAACAAAAAACCAAACACTGCATGTTCTCACTCATAAGTGGGCATTGAACAATAAGAACACATGGACACAGGGAGGGGAACATCACACACTGGGGCCTGTCAGTGGGTAGGGCGGATAGGGAAGGGATAATAGGGAGTGGGGGGGATTGGGGAGGGATAACATTAGGAGAAATATCTAATGTAGATGACAGGGATATGGATGCAGCAAACCACCATGGCGTGTGTATAACTATGTAACAAACCTGCATTATCTGCACATGTAGCCCAGAACTTAAAGTACAATAATAAAAAAAAATTATTTCATCTAATATAAACCAGATTATAATTGCAACTATGTGCTACTGCTACATGTGAACCTGGGAGAATCTTGAAAGGGGGCCTAATGTTATAGTTTAGTAGATAAGTGAATACTTTGTATTATAAAAGCTTTTGCTTCCCAATGTGACCTTGTAAATGCAGGGAGTTGGACAATAACTTTCCAAATAAATAGACCAATCTAAAGTTATTGTCTGGATAAACTAATATGCATAGAACACCTTTGTAATAGTGTTGGATAAATGACAGGCACTGCATAATTTTAAAGCATGTATCTCCACTGGATCCCATGATTATCCAGTTAAGAAAAATGACAGCTTTAAAAAGTATCTGAATTTTTTTAGGGCTTTAGAAATTGTGTTTAGCACTTTCTCTTTTTTTAAATATATATTTTATTGTGTTTTAGGTTTTGGGGTACACGTGAAGAACATGCAAGATAGTTGCATAAGTACATACATGACAATGTGGTTTGCTGCCTTCCTCCCCATCACCCATATCTGATATTTCTCCCCATGTTATCCATCCCTAACTCCCCAACCCTCGCTGTTCCTCCCCTAGGTCCCCCCACACAGACCCCAGTGTGTGATGCTCCCCTCCCTGTGTCCGTGTGTTCTCATTGTTCAACACCTGCCTATGAGTGAGAACATGTGGTGTTTGATTTTCTGTTCTTGTGTCAGTTTTCTGAGAATGATGGTTTCCAGGTACATCCATTTCCCTACAAAGGACACGAATTCATCATTTTTATGGCTGCATAGTATTCCATGGTGTATATGTGCCACATTTTCCCTGTCCAGTCTATCATCAATGGGCGTTTAGGTTGTTTCCAAGTCTTTGCTATTGTAAACCGTGCTGCAATGAACATTCATGTGCATGTATCCTTATAATAGAATGATTTATAATCCTTTGGATATATACCCGGTAATGGGATTGCTGGGTCAAATGGAATTACTATTTCTAGGTCCTTGAGGAATCACCACACTGTCTTCCACAATGGTTGAACTAATTTACACTCCCACCAACAGTGTAAAAGTGTTCCTGTTTCTCCACATCCTCTCCAGTATCTGTTGTCTCCAGATTTTTTAATGATTGCCATTCTTACTGGTGTGAGATGGTATCTCAGTATGGTTTTGATTTGCATTTCTGTAATGACCAGTGATGATGAGCATTTTTTCATATGTTTGTTGGCCTCATAAATGTCCTCTTTTAAAAACTGTCTGTACATATCCTTTGCCCACTTTTGAATGGGCTTTTTTTTTCTTGTAAATCTGTTTTAGTTCTTTGTAGATTCTGGATATTAGCCCTTTGTCAGAGGGGTAGATTACAAAAATTTTTTCCCATTCTGTTGGTTGCTGATTCACTATAATGACTGTTTCTTTTGCTGTGCAGAAGCTCTGGGGTTTAATTAGATCCCATTTGTCTATTTTGGCTTTTGTTGCCTTTGCTTTTGGTGTTTTAGTCATGAAGTCCTTGCCTATGCCTATGTCCTGGATGGATTTGCCTAGGTTTTCTTCTAGGGTTTTTATGGTGTTAGGTCTTATGTTTAAGTCTTTAATCCAGCTGGAGTTAATTTTAGTGTAAGATGTCAGGAAGGCATCCAGTTTCTGCTTTCTGCACATGGCTAACCAGTTTTCCCAACACCATTTATTAAACAGGGAATCCTTTCCCCATTGCTTGTTTTGTGAGGTTTTTCAAAGATCAGTTGGTTGTATATGTGTGGTGTTGCCTTCAAGGCCTCTGTTCTGTTCCATTGGTCTATATCTCTGTTTTGGTAACAGTACCATGCTGTTTTGATTACTGTAGCCTTGTAGTATAGTTTGAAGTCAGGTAGTGTGATGCTTCCAGCTTTGTTCTTTTTGCTTGGAATTGACTTGGCTATGCGGTCTCTCTTTTGGTTCCATATGAAGTTTAAGGTAGTTTTCTCCAGTTCTGTGAAGAAGGTCATTGGTAGCTTGATGGGGATAACATTGAATCTATAAATTACTTTGGGCAGTATGGCCATTTTCATGATATTTATTCTTTCTAACCATGAGCATGGAATGTTTTTCCATCTGTTTGTGTCCTCTCTTATTTCGTTCAGCAGTGGTTTGTAGTTCTCCTTGAAGAGGTCCTTTACATTCTTTGTTAGTTGTATTCCTAGGTATTTTATTCTCT